>JAYMTF010002992.1:0-16419 GCA_036897485.1 Pelargonium nanum | reverse complement strand
CCGGGCCATGGGGGAGCTGGGTAGCAGGGAGACCGGTTCGAGTGTGTGGAAGGTTTTCGATTGTGTGTGGGAGGCTTGGGAGTTCGCAGATTAGGGGGAGGGTTTACCCAGTGCCCCTGATCTGTCTCTTCGGTTAATACTCGTTATATGGGTACGGTTGCATTGAAATATGGTTCGTCTCTTTAAAGACTAGGTTTACGTTGTTCTTATTTCATTTAGGTTTTCAATTCAGTAGTATTGGTTTCCCTTTTGTCTTAGTTTGGTTAATTATAGTTTGCTATGTTACGTTTTTGGATTCAGTTCATTAATGAAATTTCTCCTGTTTCTATTCAAAAAAAAAAAAAAAAAGATAAACTAAAATTCAAAAAAGTTTACTCGGCCCAAGGCCTATATGATTTAGTTCAAGGCCCAAGGCCCATATGATTTAGTTGAGTAATAGGGTTCAAGGCTTCAAGGCCCAAGTGCATTTATCGTATCATTCATATATTCGTTTATTCATTTTTGAGCAGCGGATTAACGGTAGAAGAGTAGGCCGCAGCGCCATCAACAACGGTTAATTTTTAGCCGTGAAGTCACCTGAAAGTTGTGAGTTACTGAGCATCGCATCGCATCGGATTCGGCTCAGGATTCGAGAAAAAGAAGAAGTGAAGATTGTTGTTATTGATTGTGAAGGAGGAGATTGATCCTGAACGGAGGTTTCTCAAGCAATGAGACGAGTAGAGTTGAAATTGAAGAGTTTGGTTGGAGCTGCTGCTTTAGGTAAAATGAAATTGCAGCAACAACCTCAGCTCCTTGGAAGAAGAATCGGAAGTGGACCGATCATCTCCAATCTTCTTCGTCCTTACTCCACTTCTTCTACTGATTCTGGTAAAAAAAAAAATTATTATCCTAACCTAATCGCGTTTGGATGATTCTTGTTCTAAATTCCAGTCCCTAATTTTGAAGAAACGAAATGACAGACTTGATATCGAAGGATCTTCTGAAGGTCATGAACAATAGGCTGTCGGCTATTGAACATCAGGCTGCTGCTTTAGAGAATCTCATCAATAAGGTCATTTTTGTTTTATTCATGTTAAATTTCATCTGCATATACTTATTGTTTGTTTGTTTAGGTTGAGTTTGTGAACTTTAATTTGATTCGAAATTTGGAATTTGAAATGTTGTATATCTAATACAAATATAGTGTTTGGAAAATCATAGAATTTCAGTTGAAATCTTATGTTGTAAGCATGTTTTGTATGCTACTGGATTTGAGCCAAATCCAAATTCTAAGATTATCCACACTTAATTTGACTCAAATACAGCATTTCAAATGAAATCCTTGTTCCCAAACACAGTATTAGGGTTTTTGAATTATCAATTGACTGTTCCCAATTTCAATTGGTAAATGGTGTTTTATTGAAGACAGCCAGAAACCTCACAATCAGAATATTCAAGGGCTAATAAGGAGCTCCGGAGACTCGGCGGTTCTTTGGACCTTATTAATCACTTGAGGGCAAAACAGAAGGTGGGTGACTTATTTTAATTGCATATTACATCCCCGGTTATTCTTGCCATTTATGAACGAATGATTTTGTGTTTCCTTTCTGTAGGAAATTGACAGTTTGAAGACACTTATGGCTGAATGTCAAGAAGATAAAGACATGATTGACATGGCAGCTGGGGAATTGAGTGAGGCAGTAAAAGAAGAGAAAAGATTGCAGAATCTGCTGCTCAAGTCATTACTTCCTAAGGATGATGCCGATGAGAGGGGCTCCATTTTGGAGGTTAGAGCAGGTAAGACTCGCCACCTATTAGTTGATACATATCCATAAATCATATGCATGCATTCTGTTTTCATTTATTTATTAATTGACAAAATTAAAGCTTTAATCAGCGGCTGGAGGGGAGGAGGCGTCTCTTTTTGTAATGGATCTTTTTAAAATGTGAGTTACGCCTGCAGCATGGTCAATGTTGCTATATGTTAACACAAATTATTATGAAGTTTGCTAATATTGAAACTTTTTGAATCACAAAAGGTACGAGAGATACTCGCAGAAGAAGGGTTGGAAGTTTGAAGTGGTAGATGTAACTGAGTCTGAACTTGGGGGCTACAAGGTTCTGTCTTTCATATAACAACTTAATACTGAATTTTACCCCCATTAATTCATTCACTTTACCTTTTTGACTAGGTGCTTGACATTGCCACTTGATGATGACATTATGCCGTATTTTGAGTCCGTAGATATTTCAAGTTAAACTCATTCTGTGGTTCTTGCTACATTTTCTCTTATTTGCCAGGAAGCTAGTGCAGCAATTTCTGGAGCTGATGTCTATGGGAAACTTAAATTTGAGAGTGGAGTCCACAGAGTACAGGTATATTTACCCTCATATATGACAGGCTATGGCTATATGTACAAACTGAAGATAATTTTTTTTTTTGGCAGCGAGTTCCTGTAACAGAGAAAGCTGGACGCATTCACACTAGTACTGTGTCTGTTGCTATTCTCCCTCAAGCTGATGAGGTGCTAAACTATCCAAATTGATGTTTCTGATATTTTGTTTTTGGGATTGGGATTTAACTATGTAGTAGATATTTTTTTGGAGTTCCAGAAAAAGGTTCATTTTTAAATTGGTCATGTAGAATGGCATTTCAAAAAGTACATAATCCTTGAGTCTCTTGCAGGTAGATGTCCAGTTGAGGAATGAAGATTTGAGGATTGATACTTACAGATCCGGTGGTTCTGGAGGGCAGCATGCAAATACAACCAATAGTGCTGTTAGAATAACTCATATTCCAACTGGATTTGTTGTGGCCATACAAGATGAACGATCCCAACATAGGGTAAAAGGTTCAAAACTTTTTTGTAATTATTCTGAATTCTGGTGATTGATTATCTTCTAGCCTTGAACATTACCAAAAAATGTGTCAAATCTGTTACTACCCTACTTCAGTTCCAAGGTTTCCAGAGAATCAACTACAGAACAGAAAAGCTTTATGTTGAAATTTGAAGCATTTAGGTTACAGATTCTTGCCTTTATTTATAAGTTTCTATGTGTGTGGTTGGATCGCCAATAGTAAGATCTGCAAGCAGATGTCCTTTTTCCAAAGTTTTGTTACTTGTATGAATACTTTAGAGGGATGGATATGGATCTTGTAAGCCAAAGTCATGTATAACTATGTTCTTTACCTTCCTTCACCCTGTTGTTTTGAATATGATAGTGATTATATATACATCTCATTATGAGATGCTGATGTTGTTCGTGTTCTGCATTAGGGTCATTGTGTTATACTAGAACATTAGTTACGTGCTCTATAGAGCTATGCACATTAGACTCTCTTATGCACGATGCAAAAAAGAACTAACATTTTATCAAATTCATTATTTTCGAGTTTGTTCTATCTCTTGACATTACCCTTCAAAAGGATACTCATTTCATTTCCTCTATCTATAAGCTCTAAAAGAGGAGAGGTGGGGTCCTTGTTTGCTCTGTCCCTTTATTTTTCAGCATCTTCATTCTTATCCTGAATTAGAAATGTCATTTTCAGAAGACATGATTTGCAATAGTGAGTGGTACTTCATTCTAATCTATTTAGTAGGCAGTTGATATTTGGTGTTTTTGAGCACATGTTCTGTTTCTTATGGCGCGTGTGTCTGTTCTTTCATGGAACAAATCTAGAGAACTTACGCTGTTAGCAGTTATGTATGAAGCTACATGAAATTGTAAGGCAATTGATATTTGGTATTTATAGGCAATATTGTATTTACTGTTCCTTGCGGTGTGTGTGTGTTCGTGTGTTTGTCCAACTATTTTTTATATGTTCCTTCTGATGGTAGTTTTGAGCTATGTGTTGGTATGTTGTGTTCCTTATGGTGTGCATAGCAACTGATTTGATATTTGTGACCTATGCTCTGTTCCTTATGGTGTGTGTATAAGTTTGTGTTTTTTGTCCTACTATTTTTAATATGTTCCTTCTCTGGAGTTTTTGAGCTTTGTATTGTATGTATTGTTCCTTATGGTCTTTGTGTGTGTTAGTGCATTTTTTGTCCAACTATTTTTTGATATCTTCTCTGGATCTTTGACAGAACAAAGCTAAAGCACTTAAGGTGTTATGTGCAAGGCTATATGAAATCGAAAGGTCTAGAATTCGAATGAGTCGATCAGAACTTCGAATGGAGCAGGTAAATATGACCAATCGACATTGAGTAACTTTTACGTTGTTTTTGTACTTACTTTTTCTAGAATCTTGACTATTGTTATCTTGAACAGATGGGTAGTGGAGATAGATCCGAACGTATCCGCACGTACAACTTCCCCCAAGGGCGTGTCACTGATCATCGTGTTGGCGTCAGTTACCATGGGATAAATGAGGTATTGCAAGGAGAGAATCTGGACATCTTCATTAACGCCCTTCTTTTACAGCAGGAAATGGATGCAATTGCGTCTTTCAGTTCTAGCTAGTGCTATTAGTTGAGGTATCCAGCATTAACCTGATTCAGGTTTCTTTAGCTGCCTGAGGGATTAAGAAAAATAAGCTTGTTCTGTTTAGTTAGAAAAATTATTAGGATGCCCCTCAGATCATTAGAGCATGCTTTACACAGATTTTTACTATCTGATGTCCACATGTATTTGAACTCTTGGAAAATTAGGAGTCGAGTCATCGGAGGGTCCCTCTGTGATTCGTCTTTGGTTGTTTTGGAATGAGATTATTTATGGGAAGTGATTCTGGACCAAGAAGAAGTTTTTGGAGCTCTTTTCGAGTTGTGTACAATATAATTGTATTTTTCGGTTCAGAATAATTAATAAGACAGGTGTGTCGCCACAAGAAGTCCTGTTCCGGCTTTTTTCCTTCAAATCCCTGCACGCCTTGGCTCCCAGTTACTCCAATTGTTTACCGATGCCTCCTCGACATGTATCGTGTGGTTACCTGATAGAAAAACAGTAAAACACACATTCGATCATGATATCCAAGCATAAATAGTAAAAGTTGCAGGAAAACATCAAAAACAAAAGAGTTTCCCAAATACAACCGATATGATTCTTACTAACGAATTTAACGAAAAGTGGTGAAATCATGGGAGAAATTAATCTAATAGTGATGAACAACTCGATATAAACATAAGATATGATCATTTTGAGACAAAAATGTAAGAAATAGAACAATCATTTTAAGATGTGTGAAATATAAAACAAAAAGAACATATCAACACTTGTGACTCAACCCAAGGGTCGTGGCGCAGTTGGCAACACGTGATGCGTGAGTGGGGATAGCGTTTGTGTTCGATCCCCGCTCAACACACCCCTGAAAAAAGAGATGAGCTTTAATTGTGATTTACCCTCGAATGAGTATTAGTCTGAATGTGATAAAACACCTTAAAGGTGTCAACCGAGAGTTTGCGGGCCCGCTTAAAAACCTTATGGTTTAGACCGAGAAAAAAACACTTGTGACTTGAATTTTGGCCCCGCTTGAGAAATTATCCAAATTAGGGGAACAGATGAACACATACCTATCTTACAAAAAGCCTTAAGAAAAAGTGGGATTAGATTTAGATTGGAGTAAAGGAGACAGGTGAACATATCTGTCCAACAAAAAGCCTTCAAAAAGGAGGATCAGATGATGATTGGCTCATCCTGCTGAGATAACATATCCTAATTCTGAATTTTGTATTCAAACATAAATAATTGTGTGCTGATTTCTTGGGTCATCCTTCATTTAATCTCTCTTTTACCCATTATAAAGTCATTGAAAATGACCCAGCTTTGCACTGATTGCTTCAATTTTCTATAACTTTTATAGAAAAAAAATCACCCAATTTGCAATCCTAGCCATAGATGTCACTTTCTTGTCTTGCAAGGCAAAAACGTAAGTACCACTTGTGTAAAACAATTGCTTGCTTCTCTGAATTTTTTACATTTTTTCTGAAAAAATCTGTCGGTTGTTTCCATTATTGGGTTAATCTAATCTACCTCATTACACATCTGATGCTGATTGCTCCTTACCTTACCTATTTCCGGATTCCAAACCAATTGGAATCCAATGCTACAATTGCAAAATTTGGGATAGGAAAAAAACCCATTTTTGTCTGTTTTTTAGGTTTTGCCCAAATTGGACTAATAGTTTATTCTTTTATATGTTCAGATCAGAGAGCCAATTGTCTCTGCCACCACAGTTTCTTCTTTAAATAATTCCATGTACAAGAAGAAGATTTTGCAGCTCAAAACATAAAAGATTCTCACATGTCATGGTAAAGAATCTTTCTTTGACTACCCAAATGTGAATCAACAACTGGGTCAGTCTCATAATCTTGCAAGAACCAAGCAATTGGCTGGTTTTGCACATGGCTGATTTTGGGAATAAGGTGTTGTGTGGGTGGACTTGGGAGGAGAACAAGTTGTTTGAGCTGGCTCTGGCAGTGGTTGATGAAGGAGATCCGGCGAGGTGGGAGGCGGTTGCAGCCATGGTTGGAGGGAAGAAGAGTGCCGATGAAGTGCACAAACACTATGTGATCCTCTTGGAGGACTTGCAGTATATAGAGTCTGGTGAATTGGATCATAAGCTTGGAGAAGCTCAGCCTTTTCTTCAGTCTGTTTGCTGGACCGACGAAGATCATAAGTATGTGTATCTGTCTTTTGCTTGATGAATTTAGTGAATTTCAGTCATATTCTGTGTGTTTTGCCTATGTTCTTAGTGAATTTGATATGGAAGTGAAATCAAATTCAGTAAGTTATGGGTCATTGGGGGGTGTTCTGTGGACACAGACCTTCCTGTATTGTTTGAAGCTACATATGTGCATGCTTAGTCTTGTTATGTGGTAGGCTGATTTTGTGGATCATGTTCTTTTGTCCTGCTCCATTTGTGTGGTTTGAGGCTATTCAGACATGTTCAGTGCTGGTTTGGTAACACTAGTGCCTCCTTGAAGGTGTTGCATGAGCAAAATTTAAAGGAGTACACTAGGTTGTTCGGTGAAATGCTTCAAATGGTGACTTAAAGGAGACAAGCTCCTGTAGAGCTCCTTTAAGGAGTTGATTAGAGCTCAATGCCTCCTGTGTGATATTTGGCCTCCTTTAAGGAGACAGATAACACGTAAATCACTTTATTGTCCTCATAAAATGCATATTGAGTCGACATGATTTGTCAATAAGGTCGACTTATACTATTATGTTATTCTGACATGTGAAATGTTATATGTTGGTTTTGTGGATGAGGTCGACCGAATCTGGTATGTTATCAACATTGAACATCTGGTCTATTTTGGTCATTTCAACAATTGATGCCTCTTTACAATTGTTTTTTTATCCGAACATACTATTACACAAAACTCTACTTTTTGATACAACTCCTTACAGTTCCAACCACCTCCTTACAACTTCGTACATTTTTCCAGTAGTGTTACCAAACAAGGCCTAATTAGTACTTCATATGCTATTGCTACCATCAGTTTCTATTTCTTGTTTCTAGTGGTTTGTTGCGCAAATACATTACTTACAATAAAAGAAGAATTGTTGTAGATATGATCTTATGGCTGCAAGCTGCACATGTCCTGATATTTGTCAAGACTTGGCTTCATTTGTTTCAATTACCTTGCCTATGATGCATTCTCTGATGCCTGTTTCATGAAAGACCATATATATTTGTGTGTGTGTGTGTTTAGAAACAGAACTGCAAATATTTTTTTTAGGCTCTGCACTCTCATGAAATTATCAGATAAATGAATATTAATTTTCTATTATACATATCCACAGCTTGCTGGTTCAACTGGACATAAATGGATGACTGTAGACATGAGGGACTATCTCACAACCAGTAAAAATACAAGGCAGAAAAAGAGCTGCACTGTGAAATAGTAAGTGTAGCAGCAACATCTTTGTCACTCCCTTAGTATTTTGTTATTGTACAACAAAAGTAGAACAATTAGCTTTGTAAGTTTTTAATGCTGAAATAGCTATTGTTTTGTTTCTCTAGATAGTGTATATAGAATTGGCACTTGGTTGTCATTGTCTCTTTAGTGTATAGTAGTATATATATGTGTCTCAGTTGAGTACCAATAAACAAAATACCTTTACATAGACCCAACTTTAAACTTTATTCCTTTATTCCCTTATCAATGAGAAGATGATGACATTATGAAGCAGTATTGAAGAAGAAATGGCAAAAAGGTCATCCTTGCCTTGTTCCTTAACTAATGAGAAAATCACATGTTGAAGAAACATGGATAAGAACTGAATTGCTGAATTTTTGGATCCACTTTTGCCCAAACCTCATGCTATATAGTGAGAAATCCATATAGCACCAATCAAGCTTGTCAAAAGCTTTTCAAGACCCATCTAAAATTTGCCATCCCTTGATGAAGGTTGTTTGGACATCACTGAACAGAACTTTAAGATGTTAACAAGTAGTTAATGTTAGAATATAGAACTAATATCGGACCTTCAACTGTCAATCATAAAACAATAACTTTATTGTGGCATGATCTTGAATCCATTGGATGTCATATAAAGACCTGACAGGTGGTTTTTGATGCTATTTTGGTTTTCTTCACACAAAAAAAACAATGTAAGATTGATGGGTGAATTGAAACAAAAAGAAATTTGGAACACCAAATATAATATGCATGGATAATTGGACAATTTAAAATTTTAAAAAAAAAATAAGCAAGCAAGCAATAGAAGAGAGAGAGAGAGAGGCATAAAATAGAGGGAGCCAGGGAAGAGGCAGTGCATGAGTAGAGGCACAACAACTGCAATTCTGTTAATAACTCCATCCATGCTCGACCTCTTCCCTGTCTATCTCTCCTTCTTTGCCCACTTACTGTTACCTCCAAAATTCAATCCGACCTAAAATCGAATAATCTGATCCAAATTCATCTCGAATTCGAATCTCGACAAATTTGATTCGAAATCTGAATCGTCTCCTTTGAACCAGCTTAGTTTCGAAATTGTAGCTTCCAAAATCCATTCTACTCTAAAATGTTGGATTCCCTTATAAATAATGAAGCAAAACCACAACGGTATGTACTGCCACAAATAGTAGTACTGTTATTGTATAATCATCCAACAAAATCAACCATGTGCTACTTGTACTACCCAGTACTACCCCTTTTTTCTTTCGTCCAAATTCAATGGTTTCATGAAAAGGAGGACAGTACTACATATAACTGATATAAGATTTTTTATTTATTTTTAACAAAAAGTGTACTACGCACTTTGTGATGTCCATGACTCCATGTAATGTACTGCTCTCTTGGCCAATAATGCAGTTTCTCATAGTACGGTACTACAAAGCCTCAAACCTCAACCACACTCTACAATTTTATTTTATTTTTGTTCAGGGTAGCTTGGAGTGGCAAGTTCCGGTTCGGGTCGGGTTGTGGCTGGATTTTTCATGTTCGATTTGCTAAAAGTTTATCTGTATCCGATCCGAAAGAGCTTCGAGTTTCAATCCTCATAACCGGATATTTTTAGTGTCATTCCTTCACAATCTTCGCTTTTCAAGTTTTCTTCAATCTTTGGGATTCAGATTCTGCCTCTCATCTAGTCTCTGAAATGAAATGTGTACAGTAATATTTTCAAGACTACCCACAAAAAAGGCAAGAACAAGAAATGTACATTAATTTCTTTGATGAGCTCTGCTACCACTATGGATGGATATTTTCAAGATATTAATGAAAAAATATTATCCTCTTCAATTCGCTGGGACTAGGAAGTTTAATGAATAATGAAACTAACTCTACTTAAATGGAGTATACATATGTTTTCTTTGGCACATCACATGCCATTCTCCCCCAAGAGATTAGGCAATGTAATTTTCCCAGAGTTGTTTGGATCAAGCTTGCTGAACTGGTTGCAGATCTGCGCTATGTCTTTCTCACTGATCTTCCCCATTTCTTTCAGCTTGTAGATCACATATTCCGATTTACTGTCAACACAAATAATTTAATTAGCTCAAAATAAAACATAACACAGACTCAGATTGCAGATATGGAGAGAATAATAGTATACATGTATGTGCATCACGGTTTGTACATACTCGCTACCTAGTGTGTTCTTACCTAACCCGCAATAAGCAAACTAAAATTAGTATAGTTACCTGATCATGGAAGTTGGAACGTTTTGAAACGTAGAACAAAATGTGGCACGTGGAACGTGAAACGTTAGGGGTTTAGGAACTCATAAGGGTAGGAGTGGGTTTTGACACGTAGAACGTAGAACGAGGGGTTTAGGAACTCAGAAGGGTAGGAGTAGGCTTCTCCAGAAGGAAAAAGATATATCTGAAATGAGTATTATTTGTTGAATAGAACTGTATATCAACCACTAACCAGAACACCAAATCTGACGTTTTGGAATGCTACACGATTTGGAGCATCTGTTCCAAAATGTGAATTGCTACTTAAATAGTGATTTCTGGGAACTACGAAAATGAACTACAATATATCTTCTCTGTCTTGTGAAAATGGGCTAAATTCGTCTAATTTCATTTTTGAATTCACAAAAATATAAGTAAGGAGTATCAATGTACGCATCACTCATTCTAACCCCAGAAACTCCCCTGCCTCCCAATCTACCAACAATTAGAATCCTTGCTTGATCTCTAAAGCGTTCAGAGAATATAGGATGCATATGTATAATATAGTGGCAATTCAATAACTGCGAGCCTCCATATATAGCTAAGCAAATCAGAACATAGCAATGTCAAGACCATCTATTCTAACTGAGATTAGGAAGGCACTTCAATTAGGAATAGATCACACACATCAAGAGTAGTCTTGAAATAAATGTTAGTATATGTAGAATGTATGATAGACTACCCAAGTTGCCATATGAAACATCATGCATAAACAAACCTGTAGGTACACAAATTCTAACTATATACACAAGGCCTCGTCACATTCTTTAACTTCCGGCAATGTAGATTATTGAAGCAGGTTCCTTAGTATTTCAATTAACAATAGATCACACACATCAGAGTAGTCTTGAGATCATTATTAGTATATGTAGAATGTATGATAGACTACTCAAGTTTCCATATGAAACATCATGCATAAACAAACATGTAGATACAAGAGTTTCAAAATAAATACAAGTCCTTGTCACATTCCGGCAATGTTTTTTTTTTTTTTTGATAAGCAAGCGTAATCTCAGGCAATGTAGTTTATAGGTTCCTTCATTTAGTACGAACCAGCATTATCATGATGCAAATAATGATCAAAACCGTAGTGCCTAAAATGGAGAACAGGATGGTTCATATATTCAGGACTAGATCATGAATTCACAATCAATGCAACTGCATTTTAAGTGTAAATTGAAGCCAAAAACTACAAAATCCACAGCACAATCAAGCCTAGCTAAAGTGAAGCAATTGATGAACAATTCAAGATTGAAAATGGATAATTGGTACCTGATGAAACCATTGTTGTTAATATCAGCAGCCATCAAATCCTCAACGGTGATCTCCCGATGCAACACCCACTTGGTAATTCTCCGGTGGCGCTTGTCAATTCTAGCCTCCGCCAAATACAGGAAGGCTCTCGCCACCGCCAGGGTTGAAAACAGAAGCCAAACCGCCGCGAAGAGGCGGCCGGGGAGAGTATTGAAGGCCCTGTCGCCGTACCCGACGGTGGTGACGGACAGGACCGACAAGTAAACGGAATCGACCCAATCCAAATCCTCCACATAGAACAGCACCAAGGTTCCGACGCCGATGCAGAGAACCACAGATCCGAGAGCCAAACCTACCTTCAATCTGATTCTCATCCTTCCTTTATTCACATCCACGATGTAATTTCTCGCTCCGGCGGCGGAACCGCCGGCCATTTCGTGAGTAATTCCGGCCAGGATCATGTTTTCCTGCAAATCGAGAACGTAATTGACGACTCCGCTGAGCAAGATGTCGATGAAGCCGAAGCCGACGAGGACGAAGAGGCACGCGAAGAGCTTGGTGGCTGGGGTTAACGGCGCGATGTCGCCGTAGCCGATGGTGCACATCGTGACGATGCAGAAGTAGAGGGCGTCGACGGCCGGGTGGGTCTCGATGCCGGAGAAATTGTCGGTGTTGAAGGAGTAGATCAGAACTCCGAGAGAGAGGTACAGAGCGAGCAGGACAAGCCCTTGTCTGATGATGGAGCTCGATTCGTCCATTTTCGGAATCTGCGACTGCTCCGCCGTGTTCTTCGGCTTCAGGTCCCGCATGATGGCCATGGCCGGAGCCGTCTTGCACCTGTGCAGGATCGAACCGTTTTTTCCCCAACTCCTCCTCTGGCTGAAGCTGGTGGTGTTGCTATTATTGATATCAGATTCTGATTCCTCTTCGTCTCCATCTTGTTGGATGATTTCATGGAAGATGAGAGGTGTGCTTGGACTTTCTCTGGGGGATTGGATTTGGATTTGAAGACGAGGAGAGTGAAATAGCAATGAAGTGATCAAGTGGTCGTGTTGTTGTTGCTCAGCCTCTGGGTCTGGTACTTCTGGGTCTGGATGTTCTGGAATTGGGAGGAGAAATTGGGTTTGGGGTTTTGTTTGGCTGCTGAGAAAAGGCTCATTTTCCATCTGCTCGAGAGAAAACCGAACAGATAAGAAGCAATAAGTATCGTTGGCCTGTGGTTAATGATGATTGTGAGGTTGGTGATGAGTTTGTTTTTATCACGATATTGTTTTGACTTTTTCTCAGCTTTTCTTCTTGAACGCCATGGACAACTCAGACAAGCAACCAAACCAACCAACCAACCAAACAGCCATGAGATTCAGTGACAGAGAAAGAGAAAGAGAGACGTCGCTGTGCATAAACAAGTTGTGGGATCCACGTAAAAACTGGGAAAGATTGTTTATTTGCATCTTTAATTAGTAAAAATTAGAACCAGTAACTGAGCTTTTGCAATGACAATTGATGATTGATGATCTTATCTGTTAATCATTGAACAGGTTCAGGAAGCATATTCTGAAAATAAAATTATTCGTTCATTTTAGACCCTTCAGAGAACATACAGGCAAGCAACGAAAAGAGAAAACAGATTTTTTTTATTTTATTTTATTTTTGATGATAGTGATGATCTTGCTAGAAGTTAAAAAGAGAGTTTAAAATTCAAATTTGATATTTGCATATTTAATCCAGAGAGGAACAGAAATGGACATTTATGCTTCACTAAAATAGAGGTAACTGCCCATTTGCATGTGAAAATGTGAGGTTATATTTTATTTGTATGTAGCAGAAGAAGATAATGAAAAAAGAAAGAAACATGTGAGATTATTGATGTGGGGTTAGGTAAGGACAAACATTTCTCCAGCAGTCAAAGACAGTGGTCTTATGTTGGGCCCAAGGAGCAGCCCCAATAAACTCATTGACTCTTCTGTTTTGAGATACAGATTGGGCTTGGTTCGGTTTATGTACGGTTTCGGACGAACTGGACCCCTAAAATATCCTAGCCTGGTAGACCTATTTTAATATCCACTCAAACACTTTTTCCATATTGGCCCGATAACATAATGGATCGTGCATGTGTATAAATCAATAGGTCAACGAGGGAGGATACTAGGAGCAAAACAAATCAGCTGTATTATTAAACTTGACTCGAATTCTAAAACTTAAATTTGATAGGTGGAGGATACAACTAATATATCAAGTGGTGTCTGCCTTCACATTCTTTCAATGTGAGAATGCTTAATTATGTGATGTGTATATTGGATAAGAGAGATGAGTGTGGAGCCCGCACTTGGAATAGATAGATGAAATTAAGTCGAGAATATCACTTAAACACTCTCTCTTGTAAACATGTTGGAGAAAAGAGAAATGACTCGGGTCTCACGTGGATGGTGGATTTAAATCAGCAAGACATGTCATTAAGTCCAAACAAAACAGACTTTATACTATGTTTAATTGAATATTAAAGATCCACGTAATAATATAAATTTTCATTGCTAAAATGTAATTCTATCTGTAACATTTTACATCCGCCGCTTAACAATAACAAATATCAACTATAGATTTTTGTAACATGTGACGTGGATATGAATCATATGATTATGTCAACAGCAAACACAATATAAATACATAAATATGTTTGGTGCATTGTGGGGGTGATTCTTTACTGTACCAAATCAAGATTAGACTTGAAGTCAAAGTAGTCCAAACTTCAAAGGAAGCAACCATAAACCAGTTCCATTAAATTAATGTACTCGTGTCATTTAACATTCCGGATAACATAGATATTCCTATAAAAACGACACCAAAGCTAGTACTCACCTCACCGTTTTCGTTACTAATATTCTCCGACGCCACCAAACTCATATCCTCCGTCTCCGGCCAACCATATGGCTAACAATTTCTCAGTAACTAGGACAAGCCAAACCCTCGTAAAGCCATCGGAGCACACGCCGTGCCACGTGCTCGACCTCTCAGTCATCGACAGACTCCCAGTTCTGCGATGCAATGCTCGCACGCTCCACATTTTCCGTCACGCTCCACAAACTGAAGCCAAACCAGCTGACGTCATACAACAAGCACTTTCCAGAGCTTTGGTTCCTTACTACCCTCTCGCCGGTCGACTCAAATCTCCCTCCTCCGGCGATGATATTCGACTTGATTGTTCCGGCGAAGGCGTGTGGTTTGTTAGGGCTTTTGCTGATTGTACTCTCGATCACATCACTAGCTACTTGTTCGACGAAGAAGAGGACACGGCAGTGTCCGATCTTCTTCCGATTCCGGTTTTCGGCGAAGAAAAAAATGGAGAACCGCTGGTGCAAATGCAAGTCACTCAATTTGCGTGTGGCGGCTTCGTGATCGGTCTGATTTTCTGTCACGCTGTTTGCGACGGCCTCGGAGCCGCTCAGTTCCTCAACGCCGTCGGCGACAAGGCTCGAGGCCTTCAACGCCTCACCGTCGAGCCCGTGTGGTTTAGGGATTTCATTTCTCCGTCACCGTCTTTGTCTCCGGCAACGCCACCTCCGCCGCCGCCCTCGCCTCGCTATGAGCTGAAGCATGCAAATGTGGACATTTCTTTTGAACAGATCAACAAGCTCAAATTAGGGTTCCGGGAGGAGTCAATTACGGCCAGCTCCTTCGAAATTGTGGCGGCTAGTTGCTGGATGAGCCGAGCCAGAGCAATTAAAATGGCTTCGTCGAGTACTGAAATTCGTGGCCGTGACTATAAGCTTGTGTTCTTCGCAAATTGCCGTGAGCTTTTGGAGCCTCCGGTGCCAAAAGGCTTTTACGGCAACTGCTTTTTTCCGGTGACGATCACGTCGTCAGTGGAGTTTGTGGCGCGTGCGTCGCACGCTCAGGTGGTGAGGCTCATCCAGGAAGCCAAAGCGGAGCTTCCGGGAGAGTTCCGGAAGTTCTTGATGAGATTCCACGGCGGTGGGGGTGACGACGTGGCGGAGGAGGACCCGTTTGCGCCGCCGCTGTCCTATAACACGCTGTTTATATCGGAGTGGGGCCGGCTGGGGTTCAACCAGGTGGACTACGGGTGGGGCCCGCCTGTCCACGTGGTGCCTATACAGGGGTCGAGCATCATCCCTGTTGGCATAGTGGGGTCGCTTCCTTTGCCACGTAAGGGCGTCCGTGTGATGACGTGGTGCGTGCATGAGGCCCACCTCCAGCCATTTCTCAGTGAAATGACGAATCTAACCAACAAATAGGAAATGGCTTTAGAGTCTAAGTTCCAGCTATTGCATTGAGTTTGATTGTGAATAAAAGAAGCCCAAATCAAAATATTGGGCTTTAAACTGTGAAGCCCACTCTAATCGAAATAATGGAAACAAATTTTTCTTTTTCTATTTCAAATGTTTATAAAATAGCTCAAATGAGCTTAAATGTAAATGTTTCAAATGTTAATTGTACAATATCAACGCAAATAATTGGACAAACCATTTGCAATTTGATCTATAGTATAGTGAAGTTGTTGTAGCTTGTAAAAGAGGAGTTGTATTGGAAGAAGACATTAAGGTGTCTGTATGAGAATGGTTCAGGAAGCAAAGATATGATGATTGGAATGGACATAGCATCGGAGGCAGTTGATAGAATCAGAGACCTATACGTTTCGTAAATTACATTAATAGGGGCAATACCGATAATAATGGTTACGATATCACTTAATTATTGTGTGTTAGTCTTATGTAAATTGTTTACGTGCTTGACATATACATGTAATGCAACGTGCTTGACATATAGGAGAGTAATGATCTTAAATCCAATCTTGAGTTTCTTAAGTCTTCAATACTAGAGTCCTAAATCTTAAAATTAAATAACACACCCCCATGTCTCAATCGTGAGAGTGAACATATCTACCTCGAGATTTTCAAATCACTACAAATCTATTAAAAAGAACATGAGAGAGAAATATATAGTGAAATATTATGAATTAATTCGTATCTCCCTATGACATAGTAATGCGCCTGTTTTGACCAGGGGTCAATGCAAGCACACTTGGATGTTGATGTGTCGAGTCT
>JAYMTF010002991.1:0-16420 GCA_036897485.1 Pelargonium nanum | reverse complement strand
ACCAATGACATCGACGACTCGGGGATGGAGCTCTTGCCGGAGGAGCTTGGTCCGGTGGAGAGGAGGAGAACGGCGAACATAGGGTTTCTATTATATTTTTTTTTCATTTAAAGCCATAAAGGCCTGTTTGGCTGCTTGTTTTTTATTTAGTTAGAGGGTATTTAGGTCATTTTGACACTTAACTGACGGGATAATGGATGAAAAGATGTTTAACATTGTTCAGAGTATCCAATAGCTAAATGAAAATGTTGAGGGTAGATATTTGTAATTTATCCTATTTCATATTTTGTAGTAATGATTAGTGTACCCCGTTAGGACGAATAGTGTCGTAGCCTGAAACTCTCTACCTTCCTCTTTTGAGACCCTTATCGGCCTCACTATATATATGCCGCTTGATATGGGAACAAAATCCTAATTCTCAGTCAATGGCAGCACCACCAACTTTCCTTTATCTCTACAAAGTAACCCTTCTCATTCCCTTTTTCTTCAAACCCTCATTTCAGATTGATGCTTCGAGTTCCTGCCTCCTCCAGGATGACTCAAGAGCCTGCTGATTCCGACAATGTGACGAACAAGAAACCGAAGCTCATTGATTCAAGCGAGAGAGTCGGAGTTAATGGGTCTCAAGAACTGGGTTTGCTAGAGAAGGCTTGTAGTGGGTCTCCGCGAAGAAGTGTTTCTCGGGAAAGTGACGGAAAGTTGGAAGGCATTGTAGAGATTAGGGAACAGGGTGAGGCAATTGGGTCTGCTGTGGCTGACAATGAGAAGCCCGAGTTCGATTTTGATCTCAACGTTCCGTCTTCTGAAGTAGCTAAAGAGGGTTATGCTCAATTTGGGCGTCAAGGTTGTGAGAGTAGAACCATTATCGATTTGGAGGCTGAGAAGTACTGTGAGGAAGAGAAAGCAGAGTTGGGTTTTGGCTATGGAATCAATGGAAGCAATGGGGATCTTGGGTTTGGTCTTCGCAATGCTAAAGGTGACACCTTTGGAGTTGACAAGAGGAGTTCCAGTAGAGAAGATAAGGGAAAGGAGAAAGTGGATGATGGTGATTGGTTGCAGCTTTGCACTGGAACAATTCTCCCTACTCGCCCATCTTCGGGTCACAATTCAGATGACAAGAGAGGCGAATCGCTCTCTTTCGGTTTGAAGTAAGGCCAATTTCCAATTATATGGTGCTACGATGTTTTCTTCTTTATATATTGTGAAGCTTAACAATTAACATGGTGTTTTATACTATTTGTTAAGATGTAGCATATAGCTTGATTGCAATTTACTTATCACATGTAAAATGTAATGTTATATGCATAGTTGGTGAGATCGAAATTCTGGCATTTGATTCATATCTTAGTACAAAATCCTAGTATTAGCAGAGGCAAACCTAGTTACTGCAATGTGAGAGGGGGTTGTGAATGCAATTGCACCTATATGAACAAAATAATCTTCCAGATGATGTGGGGACTGCAGGTTAATGATTGATGACTAGGGGACAAACTAAGTTAGATTCTGATTGGGTATGATGTAAATAAGTGTCTAGACTTCGGATACGAATTATATTCTGCTTCTATGCATACTTCTTGTTCTTTTATGAAATTGGTTTTATAATATTCCCAGAAGGCTAGAGTATACATATATAGAGTTGATCTCCTCAAGTTAATTGTGCTATGGTTTCCTCTTTGGCTTGTTAAGTTTCCTTATGCCATGTTTAGCTGCTATAGGCAGGCACATGGTCCTTGTACTTATCTGAAACTCTTAAAGTTATGCAACTACCTTGTTGAAGCTAATCTTAAGTATTGAGATAGGGAATTGTGATTGGTTTATTGGTGGCTATTAGAATATCTAAATCCAAAAACCTGAAAAAGATTTCATCTCAAATCAACCAGTGTTGTATAATTATGTGGCCAAATAAATCACTTGAACAGACAAGGATAAAATGAACTTGTGGTGTTTGTTCTATCTGGAAGGATCATGCAGTAACTTCTTTTTCTTCTATAATATAACTAGATTGTATATGACTTGATGTTTGGGGATGTCATAGTTACTTTCTGGATGACATGGTTGTACCCACAGGATGTGTGACATCGACGCAATCGTTGCTTTAGTTACATGTGTTATTGAGGCAGAGGAATTATGGCACACATTGTTGAGGCTAATATTATTACTTTATTCACAAATCTGTTTATGTGAAGCTTGTCTGATGTTTCTATTCAGGCAAATTTTCTAAATGTTGATCATACTTCTAACTATTAGGTATATTAAACTAGAATTGTGCGGCGCTCACTCTCTCCCGTTTGCCTAGAGTATTTTACCTGTCATTTTTTCCTATCTGATATTCCGCATTCTGCTAGGTAGGTAAGCTCCAGCTGGGAGGAAGAATAGGAGTCCAACAAGGGGCCGGCGGGGGACTCGAACCATTGTGCTAATTGATCTTGAAATTCTTCTGGGTTGTACTAGAATTGAGCTATAGACTAATGATTCCTTTTAGATGATAACTAGTTGTTGAAGTTAAAACTATATGCTGCACATGTTTAATTTTGATCATTCAATACTTATAGTTAGTTCTACCTCTGGCACTGTTATCATCTGTTTTTTATTTCTTTTCTGGTGCATTCTTGTTTTCATTGCTGTATCTTAGGGTGGCTTGACTTGCACATTTGATAATGTGATATGCTTAGATAGTGTTATCGTAGAAAACAAGAGCGGGAGAGAGAAAGTGTTGGCGCTAAATACACTAATTACCAATTTAGAGGGCGTTTGTTTAAGCTTATAAGCATTATTAGTCAGATATGTGATGTCTATTAGTGCGTTTAGTTTTAGGTCACCGCCGATCAAATTTCAAATAAAATGACCTTATGTCCACTCTACCCTCTATTTTCTACAAATGAATATGCCACAAAAGCTCATTTACTATGTACATACAACCTCCAAGAAATTAATAATGCAGTGAATTTTGATATCTGGTTAGCTTCGGAGCACCAAAAAGAAAATAGATTGGGTGTTTTAACTGAGACTTATCCTCGAATGAGAATTAGATTTTGCGGGCCGCGGTTAAGACAAAAAAGTAGAGAAATGTTATGGTGTTGAAACGACAGAGTTTCTTGTTCTTTTAAGGTCGTTCTGTATCCAGCCCGCCACTAGAAGGAAAGATTTTGACCACAAATAAGCTGACCCGAATATTGCGGTACCGGGCACATTGCCGAGGATATAATAATCTGACGTGTCACGCTATTCCTCAACGACCACCACTCCACCACCTCCTTCCTCTTTTACCGGTAAGTCCTCATAGCTCTGTTCTGATCCTTCTCGGCTCTGCCTCACCATATAGTAATGACGAGCGATCTTCTCCGGCTCCGGCCCAGCCTCTGCTTCACTCCCACCACAAAGCCTAGTGCTAGTGCACACCCGAAACGACGACGTTACCTATTCCCGTCTCGCTTCACTCTCCAAACCCCCAAGCTCAGTATCAGAAGCGCCCTCGAGACTCGGACGCAGTCCGATTCAGCCTCGGCTACTCAACGGCGCCACGACACATCGGTTCTTCTAGATGTGACCGGGATGATGTGCGGCGGGTGCGTGTCCCGAGTCAAATCGGTTCTCTCCGCCGACGACCGGGTCGAGTCGGCTGTGGTCAACATGTTGACTGAGACGGCAGCGGTTCGCCTGAGACCGGAGTCTCAGGAAGGTGAATTTGGGGAGGGTGTAGGTGAGAGCCTGGCGCGGAGGCTGACGGAGTGCGGGTTTCCGGCGAAAATGAGGTCGTCGGGGATGGGTGTGGCGGAGAATGTGAGCAAATGGAAGGAGATGGTGAAGAGAAAGGAGGAGTTGCTGGTGAAGAGCCGGAATAGGGTGGCTTTTGCGTGGACTTTGGTGGCGTTGTGTTGCGGATCGCATGCTTCTCATATACTGCATTCTCTTGGAATTCATGTTCTTCATGGTAATGCATTTTTCATTTATGAGATTAACTTGCTTTTGTATTCTTGGATTTGATTTGAAGTGTGATATTTTAAATACAAATATATGTTTGACAAACTATGAATTTTCAAATTCTATGGTAACAATTTTCAAACGAACTGTATTAGAAATTCTAGAAAATGGTTCTTTGGTTTGCATGAAAGTTCCTTATTTGGAATTATGAGTTGTAGCCTGTAGGAATATTTTAAAATGTACATCTAAAAGTAGCTATAAATCTTAGATCTGAAGTGTTTTGATCCTAATTTTAATTTTTCTTACTGGTTTAGGACCTTTTTGGGATGCGCTGCATAATTCCTATGTTAAGGGTGGTTTGGCATTGGGGGCTCTGTTGGGACCAGGACGAGGTGAGTTCGCATTCCTCCTTCTTATTATCACTTGTCGGTTTACTGTGCCTATTGAATAGTATTGCATAGTTTCTCATTTGCATAAAATGCGTATTTAATTAATAGGGGTACTGGAAAATATACATAAAGTGTTCCTAATAGTTTTTCCTCTACAAGTTTCGTATGTGATATACCTTCTGTGTAGATTTCGTGAAAGTTGATCACATGTTTTCATGTAAACTTAGCATTGTATGTAATGTAAATTTAAGTTCTAGTCTTGCCGTGAGTGCACTTGTGTGTGCGATTACTAAAACTAATAAACTATGTAATAAATGTTGCAGACTTGCTTTTTGATGGTTTGACGGCACTAAGGAAGGGATCACCAAATATGAATTCTTTAGTGGGATCTGGGTCCATTGCAGCCTTTCTCATTAGTGCGGTGAGATATTTTGTAAATGCTAGGGTCAAGGTTTCCTGCATAATTCTGGATTGCTTAACTTTTCTTTTTGCTGAAAATCGTCCATTCTAACATTACTACATCATACAGGTCTCACTTCTTAACCCTGGGCTTGAATGGGATGCGTCTTTCTTCGACGAACCGGTGAGTTGCTTTACTTTCATTTGATGGATTTGTTTCAATGCCATTGCTATATAATTGAAGCTCGTTAAAATAATGCCAAGTTTGAGCGATCTACAGTTTCATATGGTAATATAATTCTCATGCAAGGATCCTGACTTTAGTATGCAGGTCATGCTTCTTGGTTTCGTGCTTCTAGGACGTTCTCTTGAAGAAAAGGCGAGGATCAGGGCATCCAGTGATATGAATGAACTTTTAGTGAGTCGGAATCAGTTTCATATCTATCACTTATTCTAAAATGATGCTTACATGAGTTCCTGTACAATGTTAGAATTTGTTGTTGCTTTAACTAATAACAGAATTCCTCTGGTAACTAATAACGGAACATAGTTCTGGTGATTGAACAGAATGTGAGTGAAACCTATGCACGTATTTGTAAAATGTTGTTTGGGCACTTCAACATAAATTCTATCACACATAGGACTTCCAGGTTCATGTTGAGATAGTTTTGGTTCTCTGGAAATAAATTATATTGCCAGTATATGAATTGGATAAATCTTAGTTCTAGTTGCTTCCATTTAGGTGCTAGAATGTTTCTGATATCTGTTACTAGTAGCAATTATACAAATGTGATTTTTGTTATGATTTTTATCATATGGTAGATTTAATAATATCAGCACGTAAATTTCCTTATACTGGCTATTTTTGCAGTCTTTGATATCCACTCAATCGCGAGTTGTTATTACTTCCTCAGACAGTGATTCTGCTACAGACAGTGTACTTTGCTCTGATGCAATTTGTGTTGAGGTTCCAACTGATGATATAAGAGTTGGAGACTCGGTGTTGGTTTTACCTGGCGAAACTATACCAGTAGATGTAAGCTTTTTTTTTTCTTCAATATTATGGTTTTTAATAACTAATTAAAAATAAATGCATTAAAATTGCCTTAGAAATTGATTTTATTTATAAGGTTATATAGCTATGTATGTGTATTTGTCAAAAATCAGAAGTTGTCTTCTGGTGATTTTAGATAATACCAGGTCATTCCTGTTCATAATAGAAGAACTCTACATATCTAAAATCTGCTGACATAAGAATATCTGCATAGGGTAAAGTTCTTGCTGGAAGAAGTGTGGTGGACGAATCCATGCTAACCGGAGAATCACTTCCTGTTTTGAAGGAAGAAGGCTTAACAGTTTCAGCTGGAACCATAAATTGGGTATGAACAATAATATGGCTGGACAGTGATGTAGTATTACTATTCTCTTCGTGTTTTAGACTGAATTCAAAACACACAAGGATATGTTTATCTTCATAAATTTGTTATATATGGCCTTTCTCTTTGATGTTTGATACACATTTTAGTATAAGGAACCACTTATCATTTCAGGATGGTCCTTTAAGGATTGAAGCTTCTTCGACTGGCTCCAATTCAACTATATCCAAGATTGTTCGCATGGTTCGTCTCTCTCTCTCTCTCTGATGCAAATTATATTGTTGTAATGTATTGCACATCTAGGGTACAAGAACAAAGTATAACAGAAATGGTAGAAATTGGTTCTTAAGGTATCTTTGGCTTCAAACTTTCATATTTTCATCAATTAGTTTCTGAGAATAACTAGACACCATAGATATGATAGGTGTTGGTGAATGGTTGAGTTGAGTAGACTTACATGGGATGGAGGAATTTTCTGTGCATTAAAGTGGAATAATCTGGTGTTTGGAATTTACTGAACTCATGTGAATAACTTGAAAAGCCTTATCACAACAGGAACTTTTTACATCATAACAATTATATGCTTATGGCCTTGATAAGCTATTGCCCCACAAATTAACTATTAGACACAAGCCCCACTTCAAGCAAATTCCTTCTTTGGCTACTCAGGCTACCAGGTATTAGCAGCCTTCTGCATTTGTTGTTCCTCTCCGAAGGGCAGTTTTACTCGCCCGTCCGCGAGTGGGAACTCCACTTCTATGTGCCTTCAAGCATGCCACTAGCATTCATCATGAGCCAGGATCGAACTCTCCATGAGATTTCTTAGTTTCAATGCTTATAGCTTCCTTGTTTGTCAAAGCTGATTTGAAATTTTATTTCATTCTAAGGAATAACTCATATCCACACGCTTCTTATTCACCTGGAGTTCTCTCCAAGAAATATAGCCATCCCTAGTCTACTCCCGCACGTCACTTCCATGAGCCTCTTATCCATTCTCAATAGGAAAACACACATCAGCTTTAGGGATAATCAAGCTCGAACTGATGATGACCATCACGACAATGTGACATTCTAAAATTGAGTTTAATCCCTTCCCTACCCCCAGGAAATTGTAGAACTGACTGCGAAAACCTAAGATGAAGTGTCAAGAAACTCAACGACACTATTCCAATAATCTTGAACTTCTAGAAGCCAAAGCATATGTCAACTTGAAGTGTTGCATATGTACTACATCTGGCTTGTTTTGCTATGTATTAAAGTCATGTTGCAATTTCCAGGTTGAGGATGCTCAAGGCCGTGAAGCACCAATACAGAGGCTTGCAGATTCAATAGCTGGCCCATTTGTATACAGTATAATGACTCTATCGGCAGGAACATTTGCTTTTTGGTATGTATTTGCTTTGTTTTCCATTTGATATGGGCTTGCGATTTGCATGTGCTTGAATATTGGATGAAGAGCATGCGTCTATATTTTTGGAAATGTATACTTATTCGCAGTTGTCCATTTATGGCCTTATAATCCTTGGATAATATGTTGCTTGACTTCTGAGTCTGCAACTTCACAATTTTGATAACAAATATTTGTTGGTAACATGGTATCAGAAACTTTTTTTTTTTTAATTTCCAATTTATGAACCTTAAAAAAAATTGTATTTCAATTTAACCTTAGTTACAATCTCAGGAGTTTTCTTGTGAGCTTATCCTTAAACTTTTTCATGCACTAGGTTTTCATTGTTTTTCTTAAATGTCTGCCAGTGATTTGAATTTCTTGAGTCTTTAAACACTGTAGCCAATCTGAACTCCTCTTGAATATGCCTGGTTACTTCAGTCCTAACTAACGGATAATTTTAAGTGCCCGGTGTCCAAAAACTCTGAAGCCTATTATTGAGTGATATCCGCTAGTTCATTGTTTAATTACCTTGATGCTGCTATCAGTTTCATTATGATTTCCCTTATTATACACAATATATCTTCTTTTCTTCTTGTTTTTATACCTCATCGCATTCTTGTTTAGGTACTATATTGGGACACACATTTTTCCAGATGTCCTGCTCAGTGATATTGCTGGGGAAGATGGAGATCCTTTGCTTTTAAGCTTGAAACTTGCTGTAGATGTCTTGGTAAGTAAACTTCAGCTTGGACTTCATGGTTATTTATATTGAACATGATATCTTTTGGTTTCTTCAAAGTTTTATTCTTTTTTAACTTTCTTAGTGGGCATTTTTTTTAATTTATGGGTTTCACCCCTGTTATTTTGTATTTTGTATTTTATTTTTTTCAAGGCCAATGGAAACTACTTATTTGAAATCTCTGAGATTTAACTAGACCTAGCATATATTCTACAAGCTGAAAAAGCTTTATAATTTTCTGCGATAAATTACAAATGTGATATACATTGGAACAATGCTACTAAAGTAGCAGACCGAATTTAATAAACACGGAAAAAATGAAAAATGCCCATCTTCTGCATCTTTCAAGTTATCATCTGTTAGGAAATAGCATTAAATATGACCAGCATTCCTGTTACTAATATTTTTTGAAAATAATAATTTGCTATGCTATTCATTTGTATTGACATGCTTTTGTTTTTTGTTATCCTTTAAACTGGGGATGCAGACATCAATTAGAAGTTGGGAGTTTTATTAAAGTTTAAAGAAGAAATCCTAATTAGTTCCTAAAACTACTTTTTCCAGGTAGTTTCTTGCCCATGTGCCCTGGGCCTTGCCACACCAACCGCAATCTTAGTTGGCACTTCTCTTGGTACACTTTCGAACTTATTTAATCAGAAGTCTTTGCCACTCCGGAGCTTCTCATGCCATGCATGTTAAATTTTAAACTATATTTCTAATTCTCTTTTCTATTGACCCAACAGTTTGCTGTTCTTCAACAATTTTTTCTTTGTATTTTTGCATGTATTTATCAAAAAATATATATTACGTACGCATGGATGCACATGTGCATATGAAAGAAATATTTTGGTGAATGCTCAAAGTGAAGGCATAAGTGCACTTGGCTTACAAGAATTAGTGGAACTGAGTTTTCTGGGTCCTTCCACTTGGCCATAAAACCTCTATTTATTGGACAGTTGTTGTGAGCATAACTTATTGTTGCATAAAAAAAATGGCAGGAGCAAAACAAGGACTTCTTATAAGAGGAGGAGATGTATTAGAACGCTTGGCTAGCATAGATTATGTTGCCATGGACAAGGTAGTTCCACTTCCAACCTCTCTCTCTCTCTCACACACACACACAAAGCGATACACCCATGTGGACTGCACTACTACAAGATCTGAGTGATGTCAGATTGATAAAACCTTTTACCAAGGATTGCTCAAGAACTACAATCTAACCTAACCCATTCTCAATCCTCAGACAGGAACACTCACAGAAGGAAAACCTGCTGTTTCAGCTGTGGCTTCTCTGGTTTATGAAGAATCAGAAATATTAAGGATTGCTGCAGCTGTGGAGAAAACAGCATCACATCCAATTGCTAAAGCGATTATAAATAAGGCCGAATCATTGAACTTGACTATCCCAGTCACTAGAGGACAATTAACAGAACCTGGTTTCGGAACCCTCGCAGAAGTAGATGGGTGTTTGGTTGCAGTTGGCAGTTTAGACTGGGTTCATGAACGTTTTCAAAGCAAGGCAAACCCATCCGATATAAGAAATCTGGAGCAAGCTGTGATGCATCAGTCATCTAAAGGGATATCATTATCAAACTATTCAAAAACAGTTGTCTACGTTGGACGAGAAGGCCAAGGCATAATTGGTGCTATTGCATTATCTGATAATTTGCGCCATGATGCTGAATCTACTGTTACTAGGTACTTTGCTCCTCCCTGAAAATGATAAGTATGGAATATTAATGCGTATTGCACTTGACCCTAGGAAGTTCCATAATTTCTTGCTCCTAAATAGGGATAATTTCTGTATCATTGTGCAAGATATGCTTATACCATTTGAATGTAGCATTTTGAACTTAGCAAACCATACAAGGCACCAGTTATTTGGTGGTCTGTCTGTAACACCTATACTGTTTGCTTTGCTGTGATAAGAGTTGCAATGCTTATAGCCTTTATAAGTAAGAGTCAAGTGAATTATGGTCCCTGAACGACAATTTCAGTCTAAACTTAATCTCTTCTGGTTGGTCCATGATAAATAATTACGTACTGTATATTTAATTTACATTGTACTCGGTCTTCTACTGCTTCTTGTGAAGTGCAGTTGGTGGGAAGAGGTGATCGTTAATGGTAACTATCTGATTGAACATATATGCTATGTTTTATGAACCATAACCTCATGTGATTGTATTCTAACTGAACCCAGTTGCTATTTTCTTTGTAATTATATTGACCCTGAAATCTTCTACATGTGAATTTTTTACTTGTATGCTGATTATGTTGCTTGTGTTGGAAGGCTCCAGCAGAAGGGTATCAAAACAGTCCTCTTATCAGGGGACAGGGAAGAGGCAGTTGCAACCATAGCAAAGGCAGTTGGGATAGGAAATAAAAATGTCAATGCATCTTTGACACCACAACAGAAATCTAATGTTGTTTCGACTCTTAAAGCTTCAGGGCATCGTGTTGCAATGGTAAGCATCTTCAAAAAATCATTTATTCTTCTAGAGAACTATTTTAGCGGAGACAAAATGATAAAGATGAGGCTGTTTTTGTATGGTGGTGAAACTGACTCTTATGATTAATATTAGGCATTGCCAAAATTATGTCTACATCGAATTGGATTCCTTTGCCACCCAAACTTTGCTTTCTTTAAAATGATATAATGTTCAACTGAAATGTTTACTTTTCACAAGGTCGGAGATGGAATAAATGATGCACCCTCTTTGGCTCTTGCTGATGTTGGAATTGCTCTTCAGCCTGAAGCACAAGAAAATGCAGCATCCAATGCGGCATCCATTATACTTCTTGGAAACAAACTTTCACAAGTATGTTTTCATTTGACATTACATATTTATGACCTGTACATACGGGCAGGTATTGCTATTGCATTAACTTGTTTAGGACAATCAATCTTACCAACTTGCAATATTTTATATTTGAATTATTTCTGTTACACATTATATGTATGACCAGTTGCACTAGATGGAATTCTGTAGAGATTTTGGCTTTTTCTTGATTAGTCTAACTTTATTCCATTTGTGGTAGGTTGTGGATGCCCTAGATCTTGCACAGGCAACAATGGCAAAAGTATATCAAAATTTGTCATGGGCAGTAGCCTATAATATAGTGGCTATTCCAATTGCTGCAGGAGCACTGCTTCCAAAATATGAATTTGCGATGACACCTTCACTTTCAGGTGAGTAAAGAATATTGTAGTGTAAACATTTCCTTGTGTAAGATCTAAACTTTAGAACGAGCTGTAACAAACTATTCATTTCGTGTTTTTGTTGGCAGGTGGACTTATGGCTTTGAGCTCTATATTTGTTGTCTCCAACTCTTTGCTTCTACGACTCCACGGATCTAAGCGAACCCAAAAGGACTAAATTTTCCCACATGCCAGATCCAGATATGTTGGTGAGGTTGAGGTAATAATCCTAATGAGTCCGGTAGTGTAGGGAATTGAAACAAGGCAATTTGCGATAAACAAATGAGTTGGGTTATATATGCTCACCTTTATGTAAATGTTTTTCATCAGTGTAAAAGAGAGTTTGTAAATTGTAATGGCAGATTTTATGAATATATATAATCCATGATTGAAGTGAATGTGTAGAGGATTTGAAGATGAACTCAACAGAGAAGGTTGCGTAGAAAAGATGGATATGGCAAGAGACACAGCGAAGGTAAGGCCTCCATTTTTGCATGTGCATATATGTATTATATGTGACCTTATAGTAGACAATTATTAAGGATGGAAGCATCAAGCATGGGGGTTGAGTTTGGGTTTTGGAACCTTAAATAAAAATGACAGCATTAAATGGGGCACGTGATTTGGAACAAATATAGCAAATTGTACTCTATGTAACACAGTCATTTCATTTCTGTTCATGCAAAAATGATTTGCAAGTGGCTTATTTCCTTTCCTTTGTCACTCTCCACTCCACTCCTCCTCCATGCCCTTAGGGCTCAGCATACATACGTACTACTACTGCTACTGTTACGCTTTTAGAGGTTGCTTGGTAACACTACTTTCTCCGATAAGGAGTTGCCACAAAAACTAAAGTTTTTTTTTATTTGAAAAGCATATCATTCAAAACCTCAAGAGGGCTAAATAACGTGAGAATTTGGAATGTGATTACAATCATCCCAAATTAAAGATACAACACCCACAGGAGGGTGAGATGAAATACTACAATCCGATAAGACAGAATAACAAAATTTGGTCATAAAATCCGCCACATAGTTTGCTTGCCGCCACAAAAAATAAAGTAGCAACTTACAAAATTGTGTTTGATAAAATATAAAATTTTATGAGAACCTACTGCGGAACTCATTAAAGTAGTTAATTTCTGACGCAGGTGGATTGCTTTTGCATAAAACTTAGATTAACGTGATTTTAGTTCACATACAAACCGTTATGATATAAATAATTGATACAAGTGGACCATATTAATAAACTATCAATCTATCATTCACCAACCGAAATATAAAATATAATTTTTGTGAACACAAGTGGATGAAAATGGTCAATTTTATAGTAATTTATAGTAACATGAGTACATGATGCAGACCAATGTTGTTGTGACGTATAGTTAGTTACAAATAGAATTTATAGAAATGAATAAAATAAATAAAGTGCAGGTGAGGTGATATGATATGATATTCATATATTAATGTTGGTGTTAGGAGAAGCATACCGTAACAAAGGGAGCATATCAGATCCCACTTTTAAAGCCTAATCTACACTTTAATTACTAACTGTAATTGTAATTAGTAAAACAGAAAGAGGTAGAAGCCAGAAGGAGATGAGGAATAATAGAAGACGACAAAGACAGAGTGAAAACGACGTGTCGTCAGACGTCACAGGGAGTGTGGGTGGTGGGACCCAGAAGCGTAATGATCCATTTGTGTCAGAAAATAGGAAGGAGAGAGATAGAGACAAATGAGCTTCCCTTCCCGAGGGACAGACAACTTCACTATTCAAATTAAATAAGAGGTAACTTTTTCTACTTTTTTAACCTATGGTAATGTCAGAGTGAGCAAAATAAAAGGTGCGGAGAGAGAGGAGACCCATCATATTTAACTGGGCTCCACTTCCACGGGCCCCTACCCCGGCAATAACAACTTCAACTCCAAGTTGGTAATTTGCATCTCAATCTGCGAGCATCTAAAATTTGATTCGATCCTATTCTATTTTCTAAACCAAAATTATTCAAATCAAATAATAACGAGACGATATAAAACTGAATGCTTGAAAATCAACTTATTTAGACAAGCCTCACAAAACAATCAAAATTTTAACTAATTTGTGGGCCACTCGCTTTGCATACCAACCAAAGAATAAAAAATGGACAGTATCAAACTTAGTCACAATAGATAAAGCATCTTGAATAATCAAACCGAAGGCACTGCGGTATGTTCACAGAATTGAAACCAAACACAGAACAATCACAATTTCAAAGGTCTCAGCTCAAAAGAGATTCCATGGCAATTTCTTTTAATTTCAAATAAAAGTTGCTGACCAGATAATTGGAAAACTCTTATAGGTAAAAGGGAAATGATAGAGAGACAGAAAACAGAGGAAGAAGAAAAGAGTCCGCACAATTTAACAACCCTAATAAATCTCTCATCACTCTATTATATAGACTTTGAGCTTTGTTGGAGCGTTGCAAGCTCTACGACTTCGAGGCACAGAATCATTGGAGCCAACGTTCCGATCTGAGATGCTCGGTTGCTCTTCAAGTTGAGATGTACGTGCTGGACCTCCATAGCTTTGCTTCAGCTCCAATATTTGTTTAATCGAAATGGCACCATATGTTGCTACACTGTCGTTTAGGACTGCTTCATTAATTGCACCTTCGTTTTGATACCATATCTTCTTCTCTTTCTCATCTCGAGCCACAACGGCTATATTGGCTTCTTGAGGCACTCCAACACCCTCCCTATTAACACACACATTGTCCTCAAGGTGGAAATCTAGAAACCTCAGCTTGAAATCTTTTGTGTCTTCCCAAGTAGCTTGCTTCCCATCAACATTTCATTCAATGAGCACCTGTAGAACCCATTTGTTCAATCTCAAGACCTGTGTGCTTGTTACAACTCTTTGAGGTTGAGGACTATGTTGTTCATTCAGCAGGTGCAATGAGATTCGACTTCCCTCTGGTTCTCCTTGGAGTTTTATGAGAAGAGAAACATAGAACACTGTATGTATATTTGTCTCAGTTGGCAATTTCAATCGATAAGCAGCTTCTCCCACTTTGCCTTCTATCTGAAATGGCCCAAAGTATCTTATTCCCAACTTCGGATTCTTCCACAATGCCACTGAGTTTTGACGATAAGGTTGTAGTTTGACCAGAACCCAATCGTTTATCTCGAATTGCACATCTCTTCTTTCCTTGTCTTTGTAAAACCTCATTCTCTGTGGGCTCTTTGCAAATTCATCTTCAACTACTCTAATACTTTATCTCTGTCATAAAGCAAGCTATCCAGTTTCTTTTCTGCAGAAGATCATGCAACATAGTCTACCACAAATGGTGGGGGTCTCCCATAAAAAGCTTGAAAATGAGTCATTCCTGCAGAAGTTTGGAAGATTGTATTCTACCATAGTTCAACCAAAGGTAAGATTTCTCCCCATTTTGTAGGACAATCATGACAAAACATCTCAGATACATCTTTAATGTTTTGTTGAATGACTTAGATTGACCATATGTTTTGGGATGATATGTTGAGCTCATTGCCAAAGTAGTACCCTGCAGCTCGAATAAATCTTGCCAGAATTTGTGTATGAATGCCATGTCTCCATCTGACACTATTGAAGTTGGCATCGCATGGAGTCTGACTATCTCTTGAATAAACTTTTGAGCTACTGAGAGACTTGTATAATTTGCCGTTAGAGATACAAAATGAGCATATTTAGTAAGTCTGTTTATTACCACCGTAATGATAGTGTTACCATGTGAGTTTGCCAGCCCAGTTATGAAGTCTATGGCAATATTATACCACACTTGTGATGGAATAATTAGAAGCTGCAATAGACCCCCTGGTTGTTGATGATTAGCCTTAGCTTGTTGACAAATAGTGCAAGAACTGACATATTCCTCAACCTCTTTGAACATACCCTCCCAATAAAAACTTTCAGTTAATATTTTGTAAGTCCTCATAATCCCAACATGACCCCCCACCATAGAGTTATGGAACTCGTATAATAGATGTTGCTTTAATATGGAAAAAGATGGATAAACAGTTTCCCTTTCCAAAATAGCAAGCCATCTCAAAGAGAGAAAAGAGACTGATCTGTTTTGCCTTTTCTAACTTGCTTTATTAGCTGCAAAGTGTCCACATTGTTGTGTAACTCTTCCCTTAGCTTGTTAATGAACTGAAATTGTGGTTGAGAGATAGCAATAATGGACATAAAAGATCTTGATAGAGCATATGCTGCTCTATTTTCTTTACCAGACTTGTATTCAATTGAGTACTCATGACCCAGAAGTTGTACCAAACATTCCTGTTATTCAGGTATTTGTAAAACCTGATCATACATAGACTTTATGCTCTAGTGATCAGTCCTGATAATAAACTTGTGTCCCAAGAGATAATGTCTCCACTTTTTCACTACATGTTCTATGGCATAAAGTTCTAATATAAGCAGACTGTCTCTACATTCTTTGTGAGAGTTTCTAAAATAAAAGGCTATGGAATGGCCTTGTTGAGAAAGAACAACTCCCAAACCTGATCCTGAAGCATCAGTCTCAATAATATATGGTTTGGAGAAGTCTGGCAGAGCTAATACAGGTGCTTTGGTGATGGCCTCTTTCAATGCCAAGAAAGCTTGTTCTGTTGTGGAATCCCATGAGAATGCATCTTTTTTAAGCAAGTCAGTCAATGGAGCTGCTATCTTGGAATAGATCCTTATAAACCTTCTATAATACCATGTCAATACCGGGTATCCCCTCAATTGCCTCAAATTCTTTGGACTGTTCCATTGTAACACAAATTCTGGTCCCTCCTCCACACCTTTCCTGCCGCTCGTCATTACCCTGCCCACACCCGAGCCTCCCCCAGCACTCAACGCAATCACCACATGCCTTTCCTCTACCCGCTTGCCGCCGACTGCCACACTCTCCCCCGTGCCCATCACCCTCACATTATTCCCGTCCATATTCTCTCCTCTCAACTCTCTCTGTAACTTATTTGCAAAAACTCTCACAACCTCTCT
>JAYMTF010002990.1:0-16420 GCA_036897485.1 Pelargonium nanum | reverse complement strand
ACTAGAACTAGTGTGGAGTTAATTTACATGTACCAAACGCACATTGAAATTATTGATGAAATACTTTGAAATTATTGGTGAAGTTCATTGAATAAGATAATTGTGATATTCATGTATGCTTGATAATAATGTATTGAGTTAATCTAATTATGTCAATTTTATTGAAACAAATCAAATAGAATTTGTTTTAATAAATGATAATCAAATTCTTTATCACATGTGATAAACTATAATTATATATATACCAATGCTATGATTTTGTCAAATTATATTTTTTTCAAGATGGTTATATACATGTTTTATGTACATTTTACATTTGCATAATTGAAAGTAAAATACATTTCATCTAGAAGTGGATCCCTAATAATTTGACTAACTTATTTTTTATTAGAAGTTTGAATTGAATATTATATTAAAAATAATTATGAATAAAAAAACTTACAATTTTTATTTTATTTTAATATATATATATATATATATATATATTCATGATATAACGGTAAGTATTTGTGTTTGTCTTCAATTGATTGAGATCTGAATCTGGAATAGATTTACTTTGGATTTTAAATATATATGTTTTCATTTAATAATATAGGACTATTATTGTTATAAATCTCTCGGGTGTTTCCGTAATTTCGCTGAAAATGTGAGGGTATTGCGGTCTATTTGGTGGATTGGGCAGGTTCTTGCTTAGCGTCTACGAGAGCTGAGCTGTCAGGTTCTCGTGGCTCGGGGCATCATGACGAACCGTAAATTATATGACCGTTGACATTAATATTTTTTAAAAGGAGAAGAACCTAACACTTGAATGGTCCTATGTCATTACTATTGCTATTCTTTTCTTCTAAAAATTACTTAATTATGCTATTGCTATTGCTATTATTGTCTTGTTGAAATACAAATTTAACAAATAGGTTGGTGATGGTGCATGTAAGTAATGTGTATAAATTTACACCAAAACAATTGTAGTTATTTTTGTAAATATTTGATATATTTATCGGGCGAAAAATAGAGAAAAAGTATAAATAGTTTATCTATAAACAATTATAGACACTTATCGAAGTATTTGTGGGTAGTTGCGATTGCATGATACACGTGAATTTTACATTTTTGTTGAGCGATTAAGTTACATAATAGAAAGTAGTCTGTTTTTTTTATTGTTATTGTTTTGTAACCTCTGTTTAGTCTCGTTGTCCAATGTGACTCAGATTAAGAAAAGTTAACTAGAAAAATGTGATACTTGAATAATTTGAATGTCACATGACATTCACCTTTTACAAATTGAATTATGTAAAATTATGCAAATCAAATTGCACAAACCGATATTTTAAACATTTAATTAGTTGTAACAAAACAAAATATGATATAGAAATAAGAAAAATTGCATATAATTCTCATAGACTTATCGCCTAATGCACATAATTATATAGATTTCTCCAAATCAAGTAACCACTAATGTTTTCATGGGACCATTGTGTTAATTAAATTTCACATAATTGACCACAATATCGAGTTTCAAACAACAATGTCAATAAGATTTTTATGTCATAAAACAGAAAAGTCTTTGTTTTTTTTGGGATTTAAAAAAATTAATATAGCAATAATTATTATTATTATTATTTTTTGACCAAGTTGAAGGGATCCAATGTAATAATATAAGTAATATTTGAATTGTCAATGTCAACAGAAAAAAGAACCAAATGCATGGTTCCAAGAATTGTCACAAGACACGTGTCATATATTGCACTAATTAAGTAAAATCTTTGATGCCCTGTATTTAGGCTATTGTATGTTATACACACAAAAAAAGTTCATTTATATCACTAGAGTTGAGAATTTGTTGTGACTTGTGAACTCGTAGGCGTTCGGAATTTAGATTTGATTATTTTGATCAAATTCCGAATTAGATTTATATTTTAAACTTTTGTCTTGTATTAGATGATGGGTAATTTGCATGATTTTGTATATTTTTCTTTTATCTAAAATGTGAAATCCGAACTAAAAGTCTAAATCTTAACAAATTTGAAACTACTTCACGTCAAATTCTTATTAGCTTAAAAAATTCAAATCCAATGCGATCTGCAAAATTGTCACCTCTATTTTAGTATAACTGGAGTGCAATATTTTTAAATTTCATGGTTAATTTAGAATGAGTAAAATAAAAATTAGTTGAACGTATAATTAGTTGCACTCAAAACTATGCATTTTTTATTTTTGAATAAGAACCCAACTTGAATGTTTTTGGCAGACACGTTGTATATAAACAATCAATAAATTCATATATGTATTTGTGAAGACACTTTCATTGTTAATATATTTAGTTTTTTGTTTAAAACATTTCAATTTGATCATATTTTGTACATACATACAAGTTTTGACATTGCAAGTTTTAACGTTTTTGTCAAACAATAGTATATGAATTTACGAAGAATGACAAAATTTATGTGCCGGCTAAGGTATTGGGCTGGGCTCTACAAAGCTATCAAGAATGTCAATTGTTGAGCCTATCCAAGAAAAAACAGCAATCATTTCATGGGCTAGAATATTCATGGGCCTGTTTTGAAGATACATATAATTGAAAAGATCAAAATAGACATGAGATATTTTATTTGTATATTAATTAATTTAAACACAAAATAATATGTTTCAACTATAATTCTAAAAATATGATATATAACACAAGTAATTATTAATATCTTGATCATTCGTAATTCACGAATACCATCAACGGGGCAAGTGGTTTAAGGTCTTAATTCTATTAAGGTCTCATATTCGAGTGTCGGCTTGCAGATAAAAAAAATAGTATTTCAGTACAAAAACAAAACTAAAACGGTTGACTATATCTACTGATCAAAATATTTGTTTTACCGAACAAGTTATGTGATACCTTCTAATATTTTAGCTCTTCCATGAGAAAATCTAACCCACCGAAAGTTGAATTTTAAAAGTTTAAGTTCAATAAAATTTATAATTCAAGCAACACTTTATGTGAATGTTTTTTCATGTGTGAATGGAAATTACCCTCGAATATCTTTCTCTCTGTCCATATATATATATGTGTATCACATGATATAGTTGACAATAATATTGTAGATTAAGTCCTATAATTAAGTAAATTTTATGGTCACGTGGGTATCAAACTCAAGCAAAATTGTATACGGCATTATTAAAATAAAATTGAGTTTGTCCTTCATTAGCCGGCTATATATACTAAATTAGACTTGTAATCAATGTTTATTTCGTTTAACTCCAAACATTTTTCTAATAAACTCAACAATAACCTTAATCGTCATTAGCTTTGCTGAGCCAAGCGATTAAAATGTTTTGGTACCGTTAACTCAATCGAGTCGTCTCGAATAATAATAATTTTACATAATATATTGTGTTAATGTAATATGTCTCCACCCGAAGAGGAAATTAAATATGTTGGGAACACTAAGTGCGCTACTATTAAGAAAATATGTCATCTCAATGAACTTGTAATAAAAATATGTTTGTTATACCTAACAAATATTAAACAAATAAAATATCAAATATCTTGATGCATGGAATATGATACGACAAATACATGTAACAATGAATCACAGATATAATATGATTTATCAATGTCAACACCATTGCATGTTACAAATCATCTGGTAATTTAAATCAAAATACAAGCTACACTTTTACACAAAGTTAAAGATAAACTTTTGATGATCAGTTTTCACATGATTGTTGGTGGATAGTGTTTACACAAGACTTTAGTAAAAGCTAAAAAATGCATTTAGTGAAACTAGCGTGCAACTGTGAAACTAGCGTGTAACAGTGAAATTGCTTATTTCGATTGATTTATACAATACATAAAATTATACCAAAAAAATGTGAACAGTGAATTAATTCATTCAAACAATGAAATTGTTGCATTCTAATTGATTGGTGGGATATGACAATTTTTGTTTGATCACTTGTAGTATAAGTACGATATCTAAATTCATTAAATGTAAACATCTTATAAAATTAAGCATAACAATGAGTTACCTTGACTTGTGCATCTATAAACCATGTACCCTTAGAATATTGGCCCAAACATTTATGATACATTGTTTTTACTACAAACAACAATTCAGACATGAAGTCGTTATTACTTAAAATTTTATTAGTATTCTTGCAAGTCAAAGTTGCCTAAAATTAAATTGAATAAACTTTCAAGACAGAATATTGATTATTGAATAAACCGTAACATTCAATATGAACTTAAAACTTACGTTAATTCCTACCATACACAAACTAGATAAATTAACCGTAACCCAACCAACCCAACCCACAATCCAAAATTCCATCTATGACTATTTACACACTTTTTAGTTAGCTAATGAGTAGTGACTATCAAACTAAGAGAAAACAAGACAGCAAAGACTTTCATTACACACACACAAAGACTTTCATTATTGCATGGTAGGTACGATGCAACATATCTAGAGATCTCTTATTCAATCCGGATCATACTAAAAATAAATAAAAATACGTGAAGCATTATCTTTAAAATCATGTACATTGTCATAAATAATTTTTTTAAAAAAAATATAAATTCCCTCAAAAAATACTCAATATTTTCCTTTTTCAACTCAATCAAAACAACAATGGCCATTTCTCTACCAAAACTTCTCTTCTCCTTCCCACACCAAAAACACGATTATCAACCTTCTCGAACATGTCAACCACTTTCTTCAGCTCCGAAACCTCAGTTTCTACGAACAAGAACACGAGTCTTGTCCGAAACAAACAACAACCAATCCGCGCCGTCCATCGTAACCAAAACAGAAGATCAAGTGATCACAAAAGAAGAACCGGAGAGGCGGCTAGCGGATAACTGGAGAGAAATCAACGGCCAAGATGACTGGATCGGGCTGCTCGATCCGATCGACCCGCTCCTCCGGTCCGAGCTCATTCGGTACGGAGAAATGGCTCAAGCTTGCTACGACGCTTTCGATTTCGACCCGTTCTCCAAATACTGTGGCACGTGTCGCTTCACGCGCCGCAAGTTCTTCGACGCGCTTGACGAGCAGAGCCGAGGATATGACGTGTCGCGCTACCTTTACGCCACGTCGAACATCAACCTCCCGAACTTTTTCAAAAAATCGCGGTGGCCGAGGGTGTGGAGCAAGAACGCCAACTGGATCGGGTACGTGGCGGTCTCAAACGACGACGTTTCAAAGCGATTGGGACGCCGCGACATCGCGATCGCGTGGCGAGGGACGGTCACACGCCTCGAGTGGATCGCCGATTTAATGGACTTCCTGAAGCCGATCTCGGGCAACAAAATCCCCTGCCCGGACCCGACGGTCAAGGCCGAGTCTGGGTTTCTTGACCTCTACACCGAAAAAGACGATAGCTGTCGATTTTGCAAGCACTCGGTCAGAGAACAGGTGCTGACCGAGGTCAAACGGTTGACCGCGATGTATCCGGACGAGGAATTGAGCGTCACCGTGACCGGCCACAGCCTGGGCGGCGCGTTGGCGATTCTGAGCGCGTACGACGTGGTCGAGACGGGGCTGAACGTGCGGGTCGGGGGAGACGCGATCCCGGTGACGGCGTTCACGTTCGCGGGGCCGCGCGTGGGGAACGTGAGATTCAAGGAGAGGCTTGAGACGCTGGGGGGGAAGGTGCTGAGGGTGGTGAACGTGCACGACGTCGTACCGAAGTCGCCGGGAGTGCTGTTTAACGAGAAGTTGACGCCGTTAGTGATGAAGATGGCGGAGGGGTTGCCGTGGAGCTACTCGCACGTGGGAGTGGAGCTGGCGTTAGATCACAGCCACTCGCCGTTTTTGAAGCAAACGAACGATCCGGTGTGTGCTCATAACTTGGAGGCTCACTTGCATTTGCTTGATGGGTTAGTGCAATTCTCATATATCTCTCTCTTTATTATCGTCTTTAGCAATGTATGTTGTTTTGTTCGTTCGATGATAAAATAGTCTCGGGTAACAATTAACGTGAAAACATATAAAGACACAGATCGATGCGTGTAACATTTACCCGGTTAGATCATAGCAAGGGTGTTTTAATAATTTACCATTAGAATATTGGTGATTTGAATGGAAAACTCACATGCGTACGTAAAAAAAATATATATTAAGAAGAACTCGATAAATAGTTATGTTGAAGCAAAATGAATACTATTATCACGTCTCTAAATAAAATTTCTAGACATGTTTTTATAGAACATTTTTGTTGTGCTAGATATGCTATGCTTTCTAGACACGAGCAAAATGAATCTACGTATTTCGATTTTAGGATGTAAGTCCGTATGAACTTGACCTAAACGTGCTTAAAATGTCGACATATTTATCGAGTCATCTTTAACCGGGATAGGCCGTTAGGCCAATTTTATATGTTTGATGTGAGGAGTTTCAATTAATTGAAAAGGTAATTAAATGGCTAGGGCTCAAATATTGTCCAATACGTTTGAATAGTATTTTTATCAAGTGCATGTACGTAGATTTTAGTTTAAGTGTCTTTGAATTAGTCAACCTATTGAGGGGTCATTATAATCTATTAATGTGTTATTATTTATTAGTCTCAATCTTAGTTATAAGAATGGTTTTAGTGATTATATAAATCAACCTGCACTATAATTTAAAAAGAAAAAAATGTCTTGATTATAACCATTTTTGCATGCTTTTCAATTAATTAATTGGTGGGATATTCAGTTCAGATAGATGAGCATGGCACTATAATATGGATTATAAGTTTATTTAAATTAATTAAGATGGACAAGGTGTGAAAGTGGTTAAAATAATAAATTATCCCAGCACCATTAGGAGAGAAACAATAGGGACAATTAATATAAATATTAATTACTGATAAACGAGTTGTGGAAGTGACTGAAATATAATATATCATGATGTTTCAATCACACTAAGTTACATGATTTAAACTAACTGTAAATAAATTATATGTTATTTCATGAAACAATTGTGATAGTGATTTTGGAGTATATTATTAAAGTTGAGTGCTCAATTTTTAGTTTAAACTTTTAGATGATTCTAATATTTTACATTGTAGTAAAATATAGTAGACCAAAAATTTACAAGTTTTATTTCTTTCATTATTCTAATTGAGAAAAAATATACAATATTAACCAACTTTTTTTTAACTTTATAAAACATATGATTTATTTTAAGACAGATGAATAGTATATAAAATTGAGCTAAAAAAATAGTATATAAAATTGGATTTTCATCTATCAATTTAATTTTTTAGCTATAGTATCATTAGACATATTTGAAGATATGCTATACAATAAAATATTCAGAGACAAAGGTTTTTAAAGTTATGATCCAATCAAGATCAATGACACATCATACCCCCATACTATTTTTAGTGTTTATCTTATGAAAATGTGATATAGCTTCCTTGTTTGGTTTTGGAAGCAAGTGTATGTCCAATAATTGCAATGTCATCTTCCACTATATGTCATATTTTTGTGTTTAGAGCATGACATCATTGATGTGATTGTGTAACAACATTGCATGATTTATATTAATGTTGAACATGTTGGGATCCATTTTCTATCCAAGCAAAATAGACAACAACTAAAATTAAAAATAAAAAAAAAACTCCATCACTAACATAGTAGATATATGAAATTGAGTAGGTAGTTGTCGATTAAAGAAGCAATAAATAATTTCATTATGAGTTGTCATCAAATGATAGCTCTCATGCAATGTTTTAGTACAAGCTTCTATACATTGACTTTGCTAGCCTTTTTTTTATCTTGTTCATTAGTTGACTTAGTTCTTCCAATTCCAAAAACATATTATACTTTTACATTATATATATGGACTGATCATTCTTCACTTTTTTACTATCTTTTATGTTAAGACAGAATATTTCACGTTTTGTATAGCAAATAATCCCATCGAACTGGTTTGAGTTGCAATTTTCGATTCCGCGCATATTTTTAGTGTAAAAAACTCGGCATCGACACATCATTTCTAAAATTTGGTTTGATTCAGTCCGATTATGAACCGTTGATTAGCAAATTTAACACACCAATTTGTGGGTTTTATTTAATTTTATTTGAACTATAATTAAGATTACAAATTGGTGTATTGTGCAGATACCATGGAAAAGGGAAGAGATTTGTGCTGTCAAGTGGGAGAGACCCAGCATTGGTAAACAAGGCCTCTGATTTTCTCAAAGATCATTACTTGGTCCCACCATTTTGGAGGCAACATGAGAACAAAGGCATGGTGAGGAACAATGATGGCCGTTGGATTCAACCTGAGAGGCCACAAGTTGATGATCACCCTCCAGATATGCACCACTTCCTTAAGCAATTAGGGCTGCTTGGTAAAGATCAATAAAACAGCCTAAACTACGTGTTAATTAGTGTGTGTATATATGTTGTGTTCTAGAGAAAAACGAATGATTTTTTCATATCTATAAAATTTGACATATGTTTAATTATGCCTAGTATATAACTTTACGAATTAGTAGACACAGAGTGTTCTATAACTCAACATCCGAAAAGTAAGTGTATGAGTATGTCGCATAACGAATCCATAAAGCGTCTAAAATATGTCTATTCTATCGAGACGTAACATTCTCTCTCTCTCAATCCGCAAATGTCCTCATTACGTAGTGTGCTCTCGTTGCTTCCTTGCACCAAATGCCTCTCCATATTCCAACCAACCCTATCCTTAAGGGTGCAATCCGGTGCCATTATATTACCCGTTCCCTTGTACCTTCCTAAAAGGCTACTTTAACAACACCAGATGTTCTCCCAACATATCACAAACACCCGTCTCCACCGAACTATCCGACGGATTGCTACATCGATCCACGTTTGATCCTATGTTTAATTTCTTCGTAAATAACTTAGGAAATGCATGTCACCACAAGCCACATGCATTTGCCACACGCGCCACATATGTGTCCTACACCCCGAGCATCCTATAATACGACTTGTTACAAATTGAGAGAGCTGAATCCGTGCGACGCCTCAATCTCCAGCTATCAGAGAAAGGGGTCAACCTCATCTACGGTCATTAAGTACAATAAAAACATAATACGACAAACGAGATTATACCAACATCTAAAATGTCTCTGATCAACATTCAAATAGCAAGCATAAGAGTACGTCACATGACAAAACCAACGTATAAGACTAATAGAGAAGACCCACTTTTTTCAAGATGTAACATCATGCTACAATTAGGTTCACTTGATTCTAAGCTTTTCCTCCGCTACTATCAAGATCCAAGTTGTGGTATATCTATAGCCCAGCCCATAATTAGTTATGGGCCAGAAAGAGATGGGCCAAAAAATGATTCTAATGGGCCACCTGGGCCCATTCCGGCCCAAGATCCACATGTACGACTATGCATCTTGCTCATCTCTCCATGTCCCATCTGCAAAACCCTACGATAGCAATCTCAAACCCTAACTCCATATTTTTGGCGCCTTAACGACTCTCTGTCGACTCGTTTTCGATTTTCTCTCACAGTTTCTTCACTAAAAACCCTATCCGCGCCACCGATTTCTATCCGCCGCCGCCGCCGTCGCAGTCGAGCTTCCACATTCCGGCGAGGTATGAACAAATTTTGCAAAATAGTATGTATATGCGATGAAATGTAAATTTTGAGCTGAGAACACTTTGATGTATGGTTGTGTGATTGGATTGAGTTTCGTATCCAATTATGATGTAGTTACTGAGTTTAATTTCTTGTGAAATTGTGAAGAGAACTTACTTTGTATGAACCTTACAATTACATTGGTTTCAAAGTAAGGGAGCGTTTGTAATATTTTTTTTTTGAAAAACTAGAATTAGATTCCCATTCTAGAGTCATTTTCATGACCCAAAGGTCATAATTCAAACATATAATGATCCAAGTGAGAACCACTTTCTTGAATTTCATGTTTGAGAAAAAATTCTAATCCAAGCTCTTCGTCATATAATGATTCAAGTGAAATCTTACGAACGGAGTTGACTTTTTAGTAGCAAAAGTCAAACCATTATATGTAGCCCTATTACTAAAATTTAAAATGATATCAGAGCAGGTTTTGATTCTGTTTTGATCCGTAGATGGGCTGTTTATGTTGCCTCCCCATGTGGTCTGCACCCTGTTTGCAGATCGACATGCCTGCAGCGGCCTACATTTTATGAAGAATACGTACACGTGATGGGGAGTGCGGATTTAAAAGTCCCCTGATTTTGCACATGTTAAACCCAACGATAAGATAAAATGTGAGGCTTGCATGTGAGAGGAGTGTTGAAGTGATGACTAAAGTTCCACATTAGAAAAATATAAGATTAATGAGCTACATATAATGGTGCAAGTGAGAAAAGTTGACCTTTCAGTTGTGGAAGCCCAAACTATTATATGTAACCCTATTATTTAAATTTAACACAAACGCCATTTAAATGATTCATAGAAAGCAAACAAAGTTCATGTACGTTACGGCTTGTTTCGAGAAGCTATGAATTTGTTAAGCTGTTCTATTTATTTATGGCTGATAATAATGTTATAACTGCTGTGATTATTGATATTTTGGCAATCTATGAGAAATTTCTCTGTTTCACTGTGGTATTGGGTTTTAACTTTTCACGGTGTTGTCGTTTTTCAAGTTGCATTTTGACTCTTAAAACTATACTAGCATGATTCATTGTCTTATCAGTTTTTGGATGCTATCTTCTATGTTTTGTTCACTGATAAGACATCATTTGTATATTAAGTACATAATTTGAAATGCTGTCTCGTTACACCTGTTAGCTTTAGTTGGATAAGGACTCTACATTTCCTTTGTGTTTTTTCAATCTTCAACTGATTTTTTGAAGTTTGTTTTATTATTCCAATATTTTGTATAGTGTGGCATTGACGAGAAAGATATTGCGACTTCTATAATAAGCTTGTATTGTTTCATATTTCACATAGTGTGCAGAGTAAATATGATTGAGTTATAAGATTTTTTGGCTGAAACATGCGTCATCACCTACTAATATTATGCTACTTCTTGCAGAAGTGGGCCTTCTGTGTTGAAAAATGAGTTTGATATCTCAAAATGCCGTCTCTAGAAACAGAGTCAAGTCTAAAAGGGATGATAAAGACGAGGTTTTAAGTTTGAAGGAGAATACAGACATTGAGACCGGGAAAGAACCTGATTTGGATGGCATAGGAGCTAAGAGAACGAAATGGGATAAGCAAGCAGAGATTGAGGAAGAAAAGGAAAGGAAGAAGTTGGAGAACTTATTGTTTGGATCCCTCTATTCTCCTATTGAATTTGGAAAGGAAGATGAGGGAAAGGTCGTAGACAGGGACGATAATGGTTCTGCTCTGTTCTTCATGGATCGCTCCGCAAACAGTGTATTGTCTGTTTATGAAGACGATGCGGTTATTCCTGAAGAAAGTAAGGAAAGGAAAGCTGTTTGGGTGGACGACGAGGAAGAGAATATCAGTGTAAATATCGTTGAGGTCAACAGATTAAGGAAGCTGAGGAAGGAAGAGGGAGAGACTGTGATTACTGGTTCAGAATATGTTTCGAGACTGAGGGCTCAACATATTAAGTTGAATCCAGGCACGGAGTGGGCCCAACTTGATTCGCGTTCAAGAAATGATATGTGGGACGATGATGAATCATCAGATGAAGAAGGGGCTGTTGTGGCTCGTGGTCACAATGACGGTGAAGCTGTTGACGATATTCTTCGGACAAATGAAGATCTTGTTGTGAAAAGCGGCGCAAAGCTGTTGCCTGGACTCCTCGAGTTCTCCAAACTGGTAGATGCGAATGCTGAGGATCCTTCCAATGCTGCGATCAATTCAGTTCAGTTTCATCGAAATGGTCAGTTGCTACTTGCTGGTGGATTGGATAAGAAGCTTAGGTTTTTTCAGATTGATGGGAAACGGAACACCAAAATACAGAGCATCTATCTCGATGACTGTCCCATCAGAAAGGCGTCTTTCATGCCCGATGGATCTCAGGTTATCATATCCGGGAGAAGAAAGTTCTTTTATAGCTTTGATTTAGTTAACGCGACAGTTAATAAAATAGGCCCTCTAATTGGCCGGGAGGAGAAGAGCTTGGAAGCTTTTGAAGTTTCTCCCGATTCCAGCACAATCGCATTCGTGGGCAACGAAGGCTATATCTTGCTGGTTTCTTCAAAAACAAAGGAACTGATCGGAACCCTAAAGATGAACGGTACAGTTCGCGCCCTAGCGTTTGCTGACAACGGGCAACAATTATTGAGCTCTGGGGGCGACGGGCAAGTCTATCACTGGGATTTGAGAACGAGGACTTGCTTCCACAAGGCAGTTGACGACGGTTGCTTAACTGGTACATCTCTTTGCGCTTCCCCTAGCGGGAATTTGTTTGCAGCTGGTTCGGACAGCGGGATTGTGAACATATACAACAGAGGCGAGTTCTTGGGAGGCAAGAAAAAACCCGTAAAGACCATTGAAAACCTTACCACCAAAGTGGATTTGTTGAAATTTAACAACGATGCTCAGATACTGGCGATGTGTTCGAGCATGAAGAAGAATAGCTTGAAGCTAGTACATGTCCCGTCTTTTACAGTTTTCTCAAACTGGCCTCCGCCAAAAAATGCCATACATTACCCGCGCTGTCTGGATTTTAGCCCCGGGGGAGGTTTCATGGCGGTCGGGAATGCTGCTGGGAAAGTTTTGCTGTATAAGTTGCATCACTACCAACACGCATAGTTTTGGTAGAACAAGGTGATTTAGCTATCTCCATCTCTCTTCTCTTAGGTTCCATTTAAATTTGCGATGCCGGATAGTTTTGATTTCTTTTTCCATTGTTAATCTCAATTTTGTTCTTTAGAGATGTAGCTTTCTAAATTAATAGTTCAAATTGTTGTTTTGGTCTGGAGTTGTCAAGAGGCCAACCCTTTTTCTGTTGATTTTTGCAAAATATTTGTTACTTTCTGTCATTGCAAAATTTATGGTGAACTATTCGGAATGTGAAATCAACTATCAGATGAAGTTTTGGGCCTTCTGGCAAATTTTAACGTTGAAAATGTTTGATTTTAGTCTTTCAATTATCTATTTTTGTTTCGAATTGATATCCAATTTAATCTCAAACTATGTAGTGCTGCTGTCAATTATGAATACGTAATAAAAACAATCAAGACCAATGAGATAATACAAGGACTAAATTAGACCCTCATCCTTTTCCTTTCAAGGAAAATGAGAATGTTATAACCCGTTTGGTTTAAATATTTTTCATTTCAACTTCAAACTAAAAGGATGTAAAATAATTTAAATTTAAAATTAGTAAATAAAAAAAATTTATGTATTATAGATATTCTGTGAGGTCTAAAATAAGTAAAAGAAATACTTATTATGAAAAATGGGAAAGTAAAATAATCCAAATGAAAAACTGGATAACCAAACAAGTTTCTGAAGAATGTTATACCGGATAAATACTTGACAGCTAAATATATACACCTTACTCTTCTATTGGGTCTTTACATGAAAGATTGTTGCATGTTGAAAAACATGTAACCATTTATTTATTGAAGGGGCTGACAATGGAAAAATTATTCCTAATTCACAGACACAAAATAGTGATTCTTATTCTGACTCCCATTCACATCAAGAAAATATAAATAAAATCAAACTCAAGCTCAACCTTCAAAATGAAGGCATAAAATCAAATTTCTCAATTCAAATGTGGGTTGAGATTTGCAAAAGGCAAGTCGATCCAATCAGAAAGAAAAATGGAACACATCTAAGATAAATACTGTAGTTTCAGTCATCAGGAGCTCAATTTTCACAAAACTAGTCACCTTACTTCGCAAGACTGAATCCATGGATAGTTTGATACCACAAGACTGCAAGGTAACGCGAGTTTCAGACATCGCCTACAAACGTGTGATTTCACCTGCATTTTCCTGCACAGATATTTCATAAAAATGCTTCTGAGTTCCTCGGACAAAGAATTTACACATCTTTATTTTGTAGGCCAATGTTCTAAGAACCAGACAGGAGGTTGAACTAGTTTGTTGAATATTTCTCGACTCTCTTTAAACAAACTTCAGATTCAAGTTGGGGCCAGACGGGCCGGGTCATACTGGTTTTGACTAGTGTTTATCGATCTAAGACCAGACCGAAATATAGGAAATATTCAAACCGATCAACAGTTTGGCCCTAGACAAGACCGAATTAAATAAGGGTAAAACTGCTGGGGCTGGACCAGTCCAGGTCCGGTTGGGTTCAAAAACTTGGTCTGTACCCAATTGTGAAAACCTCTATTGACAACCGTACTCCAGTCTCCAGGTCCAGTCTCTGTTGATGAGCATTATAATAGTGTGCTCAAGTTCATTTAACATTGGAGACTACCAGAAATAATAGTGTGCTCAAGTTCATTTAACATTGGAGACTACCAGAAATAAGTCTCACTCACTCTCTCTCTCTCACTCTTCCATTTATTGTTTCAATGACTATATTCGAATAGCAAAAGGAAAAATAGAAGGCTAGAGCTCAAATTCATGTACTATTAAGAGTTATTAGCATGTTAATCGATTGCCTTACCTTACAACGTAGTTGGCAACATGGCAGTTGGGCATCACTATGTTAAACCCCTGCTGCAGCTTTAGTTTCCGGATCCACCTTTCCCTGAATAAACTTAAAAAAAGAATTAAGATTCAGTCCATGCATATCGATCTAGATATGGGTATAAATTCCTAGGCACACACCATCTTCCTGAACATTCAGGTAAATTGTGAGCAAGAACTTTTGTTCAAGTATGCGAATCAAGAATTGGAATCGGAATGAGAATCCGATTAATCATGTTTGTACAAGACTTTTTGGTAATGAGAATGTCCCATTCCAAAATATTTAATCCGAAAGCTACCATAGAGTCCTTATAAAAAGGTAACGATGATTTGACCATTCGGGTAACTTTTGTCAATGCAAGCAGTCATTATTACACTAAAGCACACTATACTTAATTTCCTTGCTGAAAAATCACATTTCACGCGGCGGTGAGAAAAAAATCATCGGAGCAATATTTGGAGCATGTAAAACAGTAAAAGATTAAGCGAAGAAATGTGGAAGGAACAATGTAGTTAGAACTTAAAAGGTTGGCTTCTTACGAACTTTTGATATTTAATTTTAGGGTAAATTGCACAAAACTACACTGAATTTTGCATGTGTTGCACTTAGCTACATTGAACAAAAAAGAGAAGCATTCAACCACTTTTACTTTCAATAAGTTGCACCATTAAAAACAGTGTTAACTTTTATTGAAAAGACAAAAACTTTGCACATATTGCACACAACTACATAAATCCTTAAAGAGAAACAACTAACATAAGTTGCATCGTTAATAACAATGTTAAGTTGTGTGCAACATGCGCAAAGTTTAGTGTAGACTCTTAATTGAGCATTACTAATATCCAAAGCGACGACTAAGTCTATAAGTAAAGTTTCTTTCATTCACTCAAAGTTTCATACTTTACATTGATGTCATTGGAAAATATGCGAGGAAGATAATTTTATGTTAGCTTGTCACATCAAACAGATATACAATGGTTAGAGATCAAGAATCAAGAAAACATTTTTCACAATCGGCAACAAAGGGATCCGAGTCTTGACAAACCTTGGATAGAGGGCCCTCACGAATTTTCCGGGTAGGAGTTCTCATTGTGACAAACTCCTCTGCTGCTGTAGGGTGAATACCAATTGTGGCATCTAAGTCCGCTTTGGTCAAGCCAGCTTTAACAGCAACAGCAAAGCCCTGAGATTTTAACATAAACATAAATATATAACCTTATATCGATAATATGTTAGAACCATTGATTAAAAATAGACAAACCTGCACAATTTCAGCAGAATCTTCACCGCACATGTGCAAACCCAGAACTTTGTTTGTCTTTGCACAAACTATAAGTTTCATAAAGACACGGTCTGGTAGCCCGGATAGAGTAGCCTTCAATGGCCTAAAGTTTGATGTGTAGATATCAACGTCGCCATATTCTTTAATAGCCTGTAAAGATCTTTGTCGTGTTAAACAGAAGAAACCTATCTGAGTTATTGAGGATATATTTAAATTATTTGTTACCTGTTCTTCAGAAAGACCAACTTGTCCAATTGGTGGCTGGGAAAACACAGCTGATGGTACAGCACTGTTAAAATAACAGGTCAGCATATAAAATTTATTTCCGTCTTTGTATGCTAATAAAACTTATCTTTTTACAGAAGAAAACTGTTGAGTCTTAGATTTCAAACAACCCATTAGACATCATTCCAACTGCTCATCTATCAAATATTTCACCCAGTAGGACCCTTTAGTAAAATTGTACGTTTTAAAATTAGTTGAAAAACAGTAAAGAAAGATAATTTGCAGATGTGATATATATAAAGAGAGAGAGAGAGAGAGAGAGAGAGAGAGAGAGAGAGAGAGAGAGAGAGAGAGCGCA
>JAYMTF010002989.1:0-16430 GCA_036897485.1 Pelargonium nanum | reverse complement strand
GTAAATGGGTTTGTCAGGGCTAAAAGCCCTCTAGTAGTGTTACCAAACAAGCCCTCAAAACTTTTTAAAAAAATAATAATTTAAAAAACATGTAGTATTGCACATTGATATTCCTAACGGTTAAAAGTACTACATGCATTAAATTATCATACCCACCTTGCCCTAAAAGCCAATTCCTTTTTCATTCAACTCTACCTAACCATGAATTGATCCATTACACTAACTACCATAAGTTTCTATGAATTTCCAATGTCTATCTTAACTATCTACCTACCATCATATGAGTGTCTATGCTTTCATCATTTTCAATATCAAAATCCATATCTACAGTTGCCTTTCTAAGCTCAAATTTTAGTTACTACTCTTTGTAAGTGAAAAAAATCAAATTCATACATAGAAACGACACCTTGAACTACTAATCACAAACACGTCACATTCGTTGGGATTCAACACATTTAACTAAAAACCCATAATTTACCTTCAATTGCGTTTTAAGTGTTGAGCATGACAAACGGGTTCAGCACGAGAACAACATTATTACTAAACGTGTTAGATTTACACTTAATTTGTACCGTATTCACGTAGACTCATCTACTATGACCCAAATTGTTGGCTCAACTATTTGCAGACAATAATTAATAAGGCACAGTAGGAGTAGGAGCAGTCATAATTTGACTGGTGGGTTCTGTTCAGATTGCTGATATAAATACTCCAATAAGTCCTTGCATTGGCCAGCAACACTCCAAAACCAACTTCAGTCTTGAAGCTCTCTCTATCAGCTCAAGTTGTCAAAAATGGACCTCTGCAACTGGTTCAGCTCCAGCACCCAATTGGGCATCAGATCATGCATGAAAACTGGCTACGACCGGCTCGTCTCCTTCAACATCTGCCGTTCAAGAGCTGGTTGGAGAATCTTGTGGAGGAAGCTCAAGAAACAGAAGAAAAGTTTGTTTACAACTCCTCCAGTTCATGTCCCTTGTTATGATCCTTACACTTACTCCCAGAATTTCGATCAGGGTCCAATGTGGGACGATCCCGACAACATCTCAAGATCCTTCTCTGCTCGATTTGCTGTTCCGTCCAGAGTTTTTGACACTAATGTGTTGGTGGGTTGATTTAAGAAATTAAGAGATACATATGTTTCACAAAATGTTGTTTTTTTTTCATTATGTATTTTTTGATCTTCTTGTTTAATGGGATGACTGTGATGATGTTTGTTTAAGTGGTCTTATCTGGAAATTTATGTGTTTAATCAAATTGAAGGCTTGAAGCTATCCATGGCAAGCAGAAGGAATCTAAATGGCTTGCTTTTTTTGTCTTGTTTTGGTTTAAAATATTGACATTGAACAAATCTTGATCTTAATTAAGGTTATCTAATTAACATGTGTTGATTAATTAAACTTGCATTAAGCTTGCTGCTGTTGGTGTTGGGTGGGTCTCTTGATTCTTTCTAATCTTCAATAGTCCATTCTAGATGTTAAAAAACTTAATTTGATTCCCAATTTTTTTTTTTTTTTTGTTTCGGAATCAATTATGTGATTCCTGAATTTTGTATTAGACTCAAATTAGTTATTGTGTCAATAGTCAATACTGTTAATTGTCATTAAAAATGTTAACATGAAAAATTAATTAATTATTGACATGACAATCATTTATCAAAATAGGTGAAATTAGTGTTTTGAAATCAATCAATAACCTCTTAACACATTTCTCAATGTCTCATAAATAATTTTAAAAGAAAATAAATCTAGTGAACACCAAATTATTACATGACATGTGACATTAAAAAATTATTTAAAATAAAAACATACAACTAATTATCTTGCGCCTAAATATTATACTTAAATAAACATATGTATCGTAAGAAAATCATTATTTTAATATATATATATATATATTGTAGATATAATGAGTTAGGCAGTATCCTTTAAATTTGTACTAGAATATTATGCATGAAGAGGTACCGTAATAATTAAAGTCTCCAAAGTCCAAAGTCCAAAGTCTACCATGAGTAGGCAACTTCATGCCACCTGAGTTATCTACAACAAGTACATACACCATGTGCTGTACATATACATATAGATGTAGAACAAATTTGTTAGTTACATATATGTATGACTTGATTGATGTGAAAAAATTATTCGATGCTTCGCTAACAACCTTTCGTTATTTCCTCTTTGTTTTTGTTATTCAAATCATTCAAAAGCATTACTATCAATTCGATACAACTCGACACTTGCTTTGGATATTTCTCGAATATATATATACCTTGTAACACAAGCAACCATTTTGTCCATTAGTCATTTACATGTGGAGTGTTGAAGAGGGGGCTCAGTGGCTCACAAACAATAGAGATACAAAGGATTGATCCAACAACACTTCAACAAGACAACAGCTGAGGTCCCCAACCCTACTTTACCCTATCCTTTGTAACCATGGATTAATTTCTTGCCCTAAAAGCTTTGGGCCCAAAGTCTTTTGATGCTTTCTTCTCTTTTTCTTCTTCTGCAAATGGTCCCTTGATAGACCAATTCCAACTACAAGTAAACAACACACATCAATGCCATTATCTCCTAAATAATTTCAACCCATCAACCCATGAATTAGCACTCACATTGCCTAGTCATGTCATGTGGGAAGACTATGATTTTGATGGTGACCTAATGTTTTAGAAACTAAATGAATCAATTAATACATAGAAAACATAAACCCTTCATCTATATGCACATGCATTTTTAAGGCTTTACTTGAATCTACATGAACCTAAGAACAGAGAGGAAAGGGCTTAGAACTGAAATGATGCAACATAATGACTCACAATCCACATCAAAAGTTAGTCCAATTTTCCAGCTGGCTCTGCGGGTATCGATCAGCACATAAATTGGCCAGCAACTCTGCACATCGGTCCCCATTTCATTCAATGAAGTTTTCAGGTACCCTAGCGACAAACTGATCCTTTTGATGGCTTCAAATGATAAAGCAGCATTCAAATGTATACCCTACCAAGAATAAGACCTCACCAAAATTCACCTATATCATTAATGGATTCACCCAGTAAAGCATATGGTATTGAAAAGCATCTTCAATGGAAGCTGGAAAGAGTATCATGGCCTACACATTTCACATTACGAAAAAATACATACATGATCTTAATCCAATGCACTTTACAGTTACTAGGACATACCCCACATGCTCTGGCACGAGAAAAATAAGATTCGGACATTAAAAATGCAGTTGTGGAAAGAAATTTTCTCAAATTCTGCAACTTTCCCCCCAACTTGTTTTGTTGGTTGGTGCACTATATATTAGCTACAATGGATCCAAAGCTCGCCTGTGATTGGATCTTGTATTGTTCTCTGGGCCAGTGTGCGTGAATAAGGGAATCCTTGTGTCGGAGATCATCAACTACCTGCAATGATGAACTTTCAAATACTATGCATGACACTATGTATATGGAGAATTCAGGATAAGGCGTATAACCATTTCTTAAAAAGAAGAAAGATGAAATGATCAATATCACGAAGCTATAATGTAAGGTCATCGAATTAATTACCAACAAAGCAAAGCTACACCAGAGAGAGGCCACAAACAACAGCTACTAAATAGATACTGCAATCTATGAGCACCGCATTGAATATCCTATACACCACTAATCCTGACTGCAAAAGATCTACTGCGTCTGTCAAAATGTCTCCATCATCTTGACCTTCATATCTTTCTTGCTCAGGAGGCTTCTTCAGACTTCTTTGCTTCTCAAGAAACAGTCGTGTGAGCGCAATTGTTACATTAGTCAAAAGAACTATGTAAAGTGGTCTTGAGGCTAATATTTTCCTTCCGAACAATGGATAACTACTATGAGACAGGACTACCAGAATGGCTATTAGAAGAGCACAAAAGGCCCGAGTTTTCTCAGAAGCTGCTATGCAAGAATTTAATTGTCTGTGAGTGAAAAGTTTAGGCTTGCAGCTCCCACGTGATCCTCTGGGGGGATTTGTATCAGTTGATGCTTCTTGAACTGTGGATGTGACAAGTAACGGCTGGGTATTGGACATGTCCTCCGCAATAGCGTTAAGCAAGGTTGCTGTAACTGCATCTTCTCTTGTAGCGTAGCTCTGAGAACATCCGTCAAGTGTTGGCAATGTAGACAAAGGGGTTTCATCAACTCTAGAACCAGCTGCTCCACCACAGAATCAGTGCAATTAGAGCAACAACAAAAAATTGAAATGTTGGACTAAATTTTATGCATAGAAGTGAAAGTTTCTTTTCTCGTTGATGGGTTTATTCAACTTGATTTATAATCTAATATCCCATATACCATCAACCCTATAACTATTGAGATTAAAAATGCAACCAGAGCTTCTTGATGCGTTCTTGAAAGTTGAATGGTAAGATAATTACTTAATACAATTGAAAAAAAACAATCAAAGAGTAGCCATAGATCAAAGCAAGAATGACTGTAAACATTTAATCCTACTTAATTAGCCCTGAAGGAAGTTCTATAGAAATGCACACCAAAATCCAAATCCAGAATCTTGGTTTGGAGTTGAGATGTGAAATTATTGCAACTGTGTCAATAGCTAAAGCCATAATTATGAATCAATCAGAAATTCCAAAGAAAATACGCTGTTAGTTATCAACCTTAAATCTTAATTGGCTTGGTTTCACCAAGTATGATGAGGCCGACATTCAATTCAATCAATTAGGGTTCTAGGATGACAATATTGGAAACTTAATTAAATTAAGATGTGCCCTAACCCTAGACCTCTCGCAGAAGAAAGAAAATTGAGAAACCCTAGAAATAAGAGGGTAAAATATCTCACCATGAAGATGTTGAGGAGGAGAGGACAAATGCAGCGGAGATGAAGAAGAAGAAGAAGAATCTGTAACGGGATTGAAAGTAGTAGTGGAGGTGGAGAGGGATCGGAAACCGCCGGTAATGAGATTCAAACGATCGGAACCTCTCTCAACAATTCTTCTCCTTCTTTCAACTCTGGTTTGGTTTAGGCTGCTTCCTCTTTCAACTTTGGCCTTGCTCTGGTTCTGGTTCTGGCTGCTCTCCATCTCCGTCTCCATCTATCTCTGTGAAATTAGCGTGTGCTGTTGTTTTCGTGTCTGAAGGAGAAGACGAGAAGAGAAGAGACAGCTCAAAACTTGACCTAAAAAAGGCCCATTTCACCAAACCGACATTTTAACCTAATCGCACTCAATTGGACAATTAAGGACATTAATCCTCTTATTATAGAGGATAAAAATTCTCAGTCTAACTGATATTAATTCAATGCTTTTTATTTTCAAAAATGTGGGTAGTCTATTATAGAAAGTCACAAATTTAAGGTAATCTAAGGTTTAAAAAAATGACAAGAATGAAAATTAGCATTTTTACAAAATTGCGTCAAAGTTAACAGACAATGATGAGTGAAAAATAATTTAGATAGTTTAAAGTTAAAAATAAAAATATTGAAGCAACTTGGCGCATGCAGCCGTCTTACATGTCAAATACATGCAGGGCACGTGTCAAACTGTGATACGTGGAAAGTGGATCTTATCATGTGTTTTTGGGCAGCTTTGATTTTCAGGAGTAGGGGTGGGGTAGTGGGTCCCATCTTGTATTAGCTTTAATGTACGTCTAGGATTCAGTTTCAGATATACATGCATTTGACATATATGACGGCTGCATGTATTAATCATTTTCCATTTGGGGGTATCCATTGCGAAAATAACAAGTATATGGTAGTCATTTGTAATTATTTCAAATTTATTCTCACCTTCGTCGCCTCTATGAACATAAATACGAACATATATAAAGTACCTACCGAATGTGTTATGTTTATTTTTTGCGCAGCATATATATTTGACATAAAATTCAAATTCACAAAATTATTCAACATGTTTACTACAGCATTGAGCCTCATCCACCATTTTTCTCAAAATGCATATCCAAAAACAATGAAACCTCAAATGCAAAATGTGGTGAATTGACAACTACTACCTTCATTTCATATGTAAATTAAGAAAACTTTCTTTTTGGTACAAGAAGCAATTGCATGTAAAGCACTAGGTGGTCTCCTCCTGCTTGGCCTTCTTCGATGTCGCATATGTAAACATGCCATGTCGCAGAGGAAGCCTATCTGCACAACTGAAGTTGATTCGAGTTTCTGCAACGTTTTTGGTGAAAAGCAGCCGAGAGAGGAGAGAAGAAAAAAAATGCTCACGCAACACCGAATTTGGACAATGCTGATTGGAACAAATCTGAGAACGCCTGGGATGCACTTTGATCATCCGCTTTGATCTTTATCTGCGCTTTAGCTGACGATGTGTTGATTATACATTCCACAAGAAAGGTGGATGATTCTTCTGCCTTCTGCGCGAAGAAAAAGAACTTGAAATTTGGGGATTGACCACCTGATGCAATGCAATGAACTGAATGGCCTTGCATGTGTCGGAGGAGGGCTTGAGGTGCTGTCAATGCTGCAACTCCTTGAGGACTTAAAGAGTGCTCCTGCACCAGATAATATATACACTTGTCAGAAGTATGGACATTATACAAATATTGTAGTAATAAGTACCATGCAAACTTCATTTAGTTTGTGCTTGTTATGAAAAATATCCAAGAGTAATGTGCGTGACATAGATAATCTCGATATCAACAGAATCACGCTGAGGATGCTTCGCTTTTAAAACTAAAGTCTCAAAGTCACTTTATTTTATGATAATAGAGGGGGGTAAAGACCATCTAGAACCGGTGGAGAAAATGGGTAGCGGATATGAGCATTAGAGACGATATGACCAAGAAGATAAGGTGAAACCGTGAAAATAAAATAATCTAGTGTAAATATAAGAGGATTAAAGGCATGCCCAGCAGTTGATTCAAGCTTAGAAATATATTAGTAATACAAGAATAATAATAAAAAATGGTTATATACCTGTGATAAAGATACAGGCAGCTGGCGCCATTTTTGCTGAAACGTGCCTGGATCTAGAACAGCTTTCTGATTAAGCTTCAAAGGTGGAATTGCCGGAGTAGGTGTGGGTGCTACTGACATACCCAGACCAAGTAAATCGTCAATGGCAAAGCTAGAAGGGGAAGGATTCCCTGGTAATATAGGGTTTGAAATGTCCACTAGTGAACCATCATAGGGAGGAGCATCATATGCAGAACCATTGGTGGTCAGAACTTTACTTTCTTCCTTATCTGATGTACTTAAGAGTAGATCCTTATCATTTGCCTCAACTCTCTGAACTGGAACCACATCTGCAGATTCAGCCACAATAGATAAATTTCCAAGTTCATCTGAAAACTCCAATGGGCCCTGGTGCTCCTTATCAGTGAACATGTATGATGGCTGCAAAAAAAATATATATACAACAGGTCAGAAAAAAGTGGGTAGGATACCCTCTAAGAAGAAGAGGCATACCCTAGGACAGCTCAGCCCAAACTCATGCTATACCTAACACTCTGCACTATATAAAGATATAGGGGTACCATAGAATATAAATAAATAAAATTCTCTTTACTTGTGAGCTTGAACTAACTTGCTTGGCCTCTCCAAGTCCTTTCTTTCACTGGTTTTTATCTACAGGTCTTGCTGGAGATTGATCATTAGGGCTGTTCTAAACTGCTCTTCTACAATAAAGAAACTTATAGCCTAATCTAAGGAAAGGACAGAAGCCATGGTGCACAAACGTGTAAGATTGAATAGATCATATTAATAGAGAAAAGAAATTTCTTCTCAGGCACATAATAGATAGACATAGCATGACCAAAGTTTCTTGTAGATTATAGAGAGTGAAAGTCCAAGAGCATAAGAAAGTCAGACACTTAATCATCAAAAGAATATTTAATAAGAAAGGCTAAAGAAAGGTAGATGAATGAATAATGCTACAATTAGTAGTATACTCAGTTTATCCATATTATGCTCAATAGAAATTCTATGAGAAGTTAGAACCAATCTCTCCTCAAGTATAATAGATAAATATGCATTATTGTCAAGTAATATAATAGTACGGTCGCCAACAGGGATAGAAAAGGAAAACAGTAGGTAAACAATCAAGTGAGAGGAAGATTAGGGGTGAAGAGTATATTTTATTCATGAATCTGTTCAGTATGACTTTGTGAACTTGAAAAATGAAGGATGATTAGAGAAGCAGTCGACTAAGTACTATGGCAAGTATGCTCAATTAAACGAATAAGCAATTTACCTTCTGGTATACAACAGATAGAGTGTTAAATTCGTCAAATATACGATCTTTTACTTCACTGCTCTGCGTATCAGCAAAGACTGAAACAGCTTGCTTGGGAGGGTTCACCACACGTTCTGCAACAGAAACATTATATTGCAAAAGCCTGTAGTAGAATAAGGCTCGATCGTGAACATCCTGCAGCAAACTTCGATTTTAAGTGAACATGTTTCATGCAAACCACTCAACAAAATATTAACTAGAAGTTAGAAACTCGAAAAAATGTTACAAAAAAAGAAGATGAACAATTACCTGGTGAAAATCAGCAAGACCTGCTGCAAGTGCAGCACCCAAGGCTTTCTGAGTCTCGGGTGCCCTCTTAAAAAAGCACTTCATTACCGCTGTGAGAAGATGTAAACGAACCTGAAACAAGATAATCCATTCCTTTAATCGAAAGATCAATTAACAACACAAATTTGAGATGGCATTATTCATTCTGTACTAATCAAGCAAGAAATACAGTTTTAGAATTTAAGTTCAAGAGTTGATACATATGAAATATACTTATATATCTGTTAACTGGAAAACACCAATGAACAGTTGGTTTTATCCCAAGAATTTTCCGCTCGGATGTTAAGATATGAATCACTAGATGTAAGTGCAAGAAAAATGGAAAAACCAAAACAGTAGCTGCTAAACTAAACTGTGCACTATGATTCCCCAAATCCTTAAATATTATATTTCAAAGTCACAACTGGAAAATACTTGTTCTTTTTATAATAAAAAAATTACAATATAAAAGTATTCATCATATTAGATATAGATATGACAAGTGGAAAGAGCTTGAGATTGCCACCCAATATAACTGCACATAAAATTCCAAACTCCAAAGTCCAAAGGGAGCATAAACGCTTTGTTGTTCATGAAAATTACATGCTTAGGTAAGATGAAAACAATAAAGAGATGCAAAGCAGTATATCTATACATAAATAATCATGAAGCATACAGAGTTAAGGCACATCTGTATGGTCCATGGAAATTGCATGCAATTACAATCAAACCTGATGCTCTCAAACTCAATACTGAAAAAGACAAATCCTTACTAATATGAGGTGAAGTTATAAATAGAACAGGTTATCAAAGCTACAACATTCCATAAATTGACTTTCAAAAACCAAGAAAAACGTATGTTCCTATTCCATCAATAACTAGTTCAAACCAACTTCTAAAACTCTGCTAAGGAGGAAAAACAAGTAGCCAAGTGCGCATACACAGACAATAGTCAAAACAGGTGCTTACCGTGGCAGAATACTCATCATCCCAATTTTCAATCAAACTCTCTAATATATAAGGAGCATCTTGCATGTCCTGAGAATATTCTCCCAGCATCCATATAAGAGCTGCTTTGGCCTTGGGTTCCTCAACATTGTTACTGCTGATATTCCCCACAACTGCAATGCAATCTTGGCTCCATTGAGGATATTTCCTCAGTAAATCTTTCACAAGAACCTGAAATAAATCACTAAATTTGTGTCATATGACCAACTCAGCAATCATCTAATTCCTTTATAAACCCATATATTTGGTTGAGTTAAGAGGAATATAGGAGTGCACGGGCATTAATAGAATCAATATCCTAACATTTTAGCAGGCAAAAATACTACTTACCAGAGTTTCAGCAGTCACATAATCTTTTTCCATTTCTAGAAACTGAAGAAGCCTATCAACAATTGCATTCACATCATACTGCTGCAGTGCTATCTTCCCAACAGCCCGAATCGACTCTCTTGCCATGGGAATATCAACATTTGCAGCATATTCACATAATTCCGTCACTGAAATAGACTCAAGATGATCAAGCATGAATCATACTGTAAGCTAACAAAAAAATAACTGTGACCAGAGGCTGGCTTACCCATTTACCCATGTCAAAATATTCCAGTAACCTTAAGAGGCAAGTTGGACAAAGTAAACTTACCAATGTCATAAGTATTGCTCTCATTTGCCACCGCAGTCAACATTTCAAGCTTCAACTTCTTCACATAAAATGGTTCGTTGTACTGACAATAGAAGTGTTTATAGTCTGAGGAAAATAGCATTGGTGCACGCATCACCAAGAGATGCAGGTGGCTTAAAACTGCATAAGATTGCTCGGGACTTCCTGAACTCACTAAGGTTAGGAGAGGGGCTTTAATACGCTCATAGACCTGAACATGAAAACTTTCATTATAAAATGATCATCTCAAAAAGTTGTCATGCAATGTGAGAGCTTTAGTTCAAGGATGTACGACAATACCTCTATGGTTGTGATAATACGAGAAATCCCCTTTAACAATAAAAAAAAATACTAGATCTTTAATGGTAAGATAATAAAGGTTTTGATAGGCACCTGCTGATGAACATCAGTCATGGACAAGGTCAACTGTAGAAACACCTTAATAGTAGATAAAACAACCGCACCATTTGCATGTTGAAGCCTATCTTCAAGGAGGTTCATGATGTCAAATATCTCATTGCTATCCGAGGGCACATATTTAGCAACCAACTCAAGTACAAGACATTGTGCCCATTCACTAAATTCCTTGATCCTGCATGCAAAAACAATGGAAAAGATTGAGAACTAGTTTCCCTTGAAAAATCTCAAATTAAATGGTTAAATCCACTGGTCTTGTTCAGTCCAAAGTGGCCCATAAATGACCACCAGAAACAACTGTAACTTGAATATGACAGTTGGTCATGACATTATCCTTTTTGAACTTGATTGACGAGCTCTGGGTTCATATAAGTTGATCATGACATAAATGAGTATAGTCTCAATTAGACAAAACCAAGGATGAACCATGCTGGTGACAACTGCAGCAATTCAAGCTACACATGACCAAGACTTTTATATCAAACCCAATTAGATGATCAACAATGTGTGAACGTGTGTGTCCAAAAACATAGTTCTCACGTATTAATTACTTATTTGATGTTTAACAACAAGGCTACTGAACATACCGATTCAAAAAGTAGTATATAACTGGCTTGCTAAGTAGAGCCTCTCTCTCTCGGGATGCTTCCTCAGAGGTGCCTACTTCCAATGTCCAAATCTCTTGTAGGGCAGATAAACAATTTGCAATTACCTGATGCAACAATAAAATGGAATTTTCTAAGGAAAAGTGAACAGAGATTTTCTTGGAAAGCCTAGAAGGGATTTAAACCTTGCAACATGGACTAAATAGCAATGAGCTAATTAGCTAAGCAAAAAAAACAAAAACAAAAAAACAAAAAAGGAGACATATTGGAAACAGCATAACAGGATCATATCTCTCAAATGTTTCACCATCCATAATGAGTCCAGCATATGAGCACCTAAACAAAGAACTAAGAGATTATAATGAACATGTAATATTATCATTTGTTCCTTGATAAACAGGGATGTTTTGAATACAAGTACTCCCATTTCAATAGTTTAGGAGAGTTGACATGTTTATGTGTACCTTGTGCTCACATAGCCCCAAATTTCTAGATAAGAAGAATAAAAAAACACCATGTGACAAAATATTAACATAACATGGAAGCTTTTCCTTTTGGTTCTTCTTCCACTAGAAGAAATAGCTAAGAATACTCTATTAGATTTTATGGCAACTCCATTTCCTGTAAATATGAATTTTAACTCTGTCCACAGGTAAGTTTTTGAAGAATAAGATTTCATATTTCAGTATTTCTTAGTTCTCTAGTTTATTGTTTTTTAACTTACCATGGCTTATATCTTAGGCCCCGTTCCTTGGACAGTGTCCAAAGCTATCCTCTTGGACATTGCAGAAACTACTTATGTACAAGATTTTTGGCTTCTATCTAGTTGTGTCTCACTTTCACATTTGCCTATACTTGTAACAGCACAATTGCAACTCAGGTTGCACTCACCAGATCAACATAAATAAAACCAAAACAAAAAGGAACGCTACTCTCAGCATAAAATATCATCAAAAGTGAAATTATCTCACCTGGGTATCTGGGTCATTCAGCATCAAATGTTTCAGCAACGCTGGAAAATCTGCATCAATGCATGTTGAAGCAGATATATGATATAATTTCAGAATTCCCATCACCGCAACCATTCTCACATAACTATTATTATCTTTCAACCCTGATCCCAGGGGCCCCACCAAATATTCCACCAAGTTTGCTACTCGTAGTGAACACAAGCTCCTCAATGCAAGCCCGCGGATCATTGGGTCTGCATCCTTGCAATCTCTTTGAAGAAAATTAATCGTCAAAAGTGCAAGGTCAGGATTGCCTTTAGCATAGTTCCCAACATATAGATAACACATTTTCTTCAAGACAATATCCGAAGTTGCCGAGCACATCACCATCTCACCAAAAAGAGACGAGACATCAATACCAATAGTCATGTAGGATATGACCTTCTTGAAGAGCTCCCGTTTTGAGTCATCCACACCCGGAGCTCGGCTGCCCGCAAGCTGCCTGAGCTGTGATTTCAAATCGGTGACTTCACTTTTTCTGATCATACAAGGAGTTTGGGTTAAGATGGATTCAACATTGATGCTTAATGAACAAAAATCACCTCAATTGGTCACAGACAAAACAAAGCACTTGTTCACATTTACAAATAACTTCAAAATTGGAGCATAAAGCCCCTCCTACATCTAAATACCTCCCTTCTGCAGTTTCAAGTTTCCATTTTTAATGTGCATAACATTGTCAAGAGTTGTGCTAGCTATTATTAGCATAAAGCACAAAAATTTATATTACAAATAACAAAAATAGAAAAGTAAATCCCAATAAACCCACAATGATAATCTCTATGCATTACGCTCAGATCATGAAATCTTCGGCAATCTATCTTCAAATTAGGTAACGATTTGATAAACAATAGTGTTCTCTTTAGTTCCCAACCTCAAGTATCTTCAATTTAAACTTCGGCCGCTCAAGAACCCCAAAAAAAATATCCAAAATTTAGTAACAGAAATCAATGTGCAGTGCCTACTTATACAAAGTTTGGCAATGGTAGATTTACCCGGAAGGTTGCGATGGTGAGGCAGATCGCTGAGACTGAGCTGGAGGAGCCATGGGCGACGCGAATTGAGGTGTGGATTGAGACGAGATCTAGCGAGAAGAAGAAGACGATGACTGTTCTGTATGGTTTGCTAATTACCCTCTTTGCGCGATAAATTAAAACTTGCGAGTTGCTCGTTTTCTCGGAGCAACAATGTGGTAGCATCTCGCTTCACACGACAGCAACATTGAATATACTACACCGTTTTAACTTTCAACAAACGACCTGTCGTGTCATCTTGTGTTCTTTTTCCCATTAATTCCTCTTAAACACATGCATTATCATAAAATGATAAAAACCAAAAGTCGTTGAATCATTATTTTGATTTTTTTTTTGTACAAATATATATTGCAATATTGTAATTTATAAATATTAATCAACGAGATAAAGTGTACAATATATGTAATTAATTCAATATTTTTATAACAATGTTTTATTTTTTATTTTAAATATAATGTGATGTGCTTCTATACACTCTATCAAATTCGGCACATCTGAGTGTGTTTTCGTCTTATTCACATGCTAAGTTGTTATATTGAAAATGTGTTAATTCTAGAAATCCAAGAATAGAGCGACTTAGGCCCTTGAGCATTGGGGACGGAGTCGATAACTTAGATCCTCGCTCGTGGATTTCTCAAACCCGAATAAATGTACGTGGCACACCAATAGTGGAGTTAACTCTGAATCATACCAAATGTGTCAACCAACGATTGGATAATTTGTTGTTCTTGTTTAATGAGTTCGTCGACCACATCATATGCACAATGTATATTAATGCGAAAATATGACGTAAATGTGTATATATATAATACAAACACATAAAATATATATATTGTGGCAGACGCTTATGTCAATATATTTTGGGTTAGCTTTTCAACTCATGTAAGCATAAAACTTGCTGAAATCAAGAGTCAGGCATGCGATTGCAGTCTTAATACCATTTATCAACCTTTCAATAATATATAGTATATCAATTATTTGCACCCAAATAATTTTTTTTACGAAGCATAGAACTTGCTTGGCAGTTGACCCAAGATTTGGGTAGCGTCACGGGCGTGCTTTATACAGTTTTATATTTATAACTTATTTAATTATATTTATGTCAAAGCCACACATTCTAAATAAACTGTAATATAAATCAGTTTTGGTTATTAAAAATTTTCTTTGATTTTTATTTTTATTTTTTCTGCGGAAGAGCCATTTCTTTTCTTTTTAGTTATGTTTGTAGCTGAAGAGTCAAGTTCTTTACTTGCTTTGTTTGGAAGGTCATTTTCTAGTTTTTTTTCTTTTAAAGATCTAATTATATTTTTTTCAGTTTGTACCATGGGGTTCTTGAGCGTGCTCACACACTCGCGATTAACACCTTTAAGCCGTTTTACCACACACAGATTAATCCACATTCGAAATTTGTTTACAGTTAAAGCTTTCACTTCTCCTCATGGGTGTGTTAAGCGGGGATCGAATGCAAGCGTTCTTTCCACTCACGCAACATGTGTTGCCAACTGCGCTTCTACCCTTGGGTAAATTAGATTTTGTAATATTGCAAGATTTCATACAATTTTAAGCATCTTTAATATGGTAAAACAAAAATACTAGAACAAAAGAATACCCTAATATTGAAATGGGTAAACCATCTTTGACGGGCAGATTCTTAATATTTCATTAGTGATTACAACATAATTACAATCAATTTTTCAAATATGTTGGAGATACAATTTCTTTAAAAAGAGAGATTTTATATGTTACTTCATCATATATTCTTTATGGCATTAAATCCTTCCATTTTATTTTTTAATAAAAAAAAAAGATAACGTTTTTAATATTCCAAAAACCAAAACTCACACTAAATTAGAATATTTTATGTTACTTTTTCTTGGCTCCTTGTGTTTATAAACCTCCCCATAGTCTCTACAATCCATCCCAAAACCAAATCACCACAAAAAAAAGAAAAAAAAACACACACACACAAAAAAATGCCTAAGAACCTTCACAAATCACTCCAAGATTACCTCTCCAAGATCAAGAAACCACACCCACCACACATCCAAATATCTTCCTCCAAAAAATGGATCCTCTCCGGTTGCAAGCACCCCAAAACCCCCTCTTTCGCCGTCAACCGCCACCGTAAAGCCGCCGCAGCCGGCGGCGATCGCGGCAGCGACGACGATGACGCCGCCGCCACGCTCTCCGACATCGACCGCTTCCTCTTCGAAAACTTCAAATCCCTCTATCTCGACGATGAAGAAAACACCAACAACCGTAAAAAGGACCAAGAACCGGACCGAAACCCCGGAAATGGCGGAACCGGAGGGCCGGTTTTATTCGAATCGCCCCGGTTCATCAATCCGCCTCCGGATCTATGCGGGTCCAACCGGTTCTTCGTCGCTGCCGGAGTGTCGGGGTCGCTGATGGAGGAGGCTCGGAGCAGCATCGCCACCACTTCGGAGGAAACCGCCGCTGGATTCGCCAGCTGCAGCTCCGCTTCCACCGCCACCACCACCACAACGGTTAAAAATCACGATTCCAACTCCTCATCGTTCCTTTCCAACGACCACGACGACGGCGGAGAAAAGGAAATCCGGCTGCCGGAGCACTGCATCGCGGTGCTGACGCAGTCGCTGAGCCCGCACGAAGATTTCCGGCGATCCATGCAGGAGGTGATCGATGCGAGGCTGCAACAACCGGAGAGCAGAGTGGACTGGGACTTCATGGAGGAGCTTTTGTTTTGTTTTTTGGACATGAACGAGAAAAAGTCGTACAAGTATATTTTGAGCGCTTTTGTGGATTTGATCGTCGTTTTGCGACAGAGATCATCGGAGAACAAGGCTCCGGCGAGGCCACGGAGTGTTGTCCGGAGCCGGAGGAAGATCAGGGGAGGTAGGCGGGACAATGTGTAATTAATGTAACGTAAGAGCTCGGTTATGTGATTAAATTAAATAAAAAATGTTATGGAGGACACATGAAACATATTGGGGGCTGGTTTTGGCTTTATTGACCTTTGTGTGTAAGTGCATGGGTTAATGAATAACTGTTTCGGTTAACTTGTATATTAATTTTTGAGCAAATTTATATATATATAGGTTAAGGATCCTAAGCCAAAAATTATTTGGCTTAAGCTAAACCATCAATGAGGTGATGACACCTCATTAAAAATGTTGGATCTGGGCGGGTCGCTCCGCTCCCACCAATT
>JAYMTF010002988.1:0-16438 GCA_036897485.1 Pelargonium nanum | reverse complement strand
ACTTGGAACATTTGCAAAACTTTGGGCATGAACACAAAAGGAGCCGAAGCAACCATTCTCAAGGAACTGAGCGAAATGGAACGCTGAGTTGCCTTTGCTCACCCTCTCCCCCATTCCACCACCACCGTCTACACTCAAGTCACAGCTGCTCTCCTCAAATGTTCTTTGTTTCGTGGAACACCCGTGCTGCTCCGCCCCCCTAAAGATGAGAGCAATTACTCACTTCACTAAAACTCACAGACCCCATTTTCTATTTTTACAAGAATCAAAGATGGAATGTTCTCAGCAAAGGATGCTCTTGCAATGCGGTACGTATCATGGAACTCCAGCTTCATGCTCTTCAAACTCGACTGGTCGCTCGGGCGGTTTTGCTTGCATTTGGGACCCAGCTCAGTTCACAGCCTCAAACACCATCATAGACAATTCCTTCTTAGCCATTTTCGGATTTTGGCAAAAATTAAAGATCGATCCGCTGTTTTTTGCCTATAGTCTGCAACCTTTGGAGGAAAAAATGGATCTTTGGGTCAAACTTGCAGCCTTGATTAACTCATCAGAACTTCCATCAATTGTGGGAGGTGTTTTCAACTCCATCAGCAACTTGGAGGAAAAGTCTGGTCCCATTTCGTCATCCCAAAACAGGCCAATTTCAAAACCTCTCTGGACTCAACTACATGGCTACTCTCCCACTGGACTTCAAATCCAAATTAAGCCTTGTCCATGATTTAGTCTTTGTATCTCAATTTTCATGTACTTTTGGGTTTTTTCTTGCGTGTATGTACCGTGCTCCCTCCTCGGGAGCTCTATATTCAATATAATTGGTACTTTTGCTGATAAAAAAAAAAATAAGGTAAGAATTTATCCCACCATATTGATTAGAATCTAACATAATCTCATTCATATCGCAACCTATAACCCACAGGTCCACCTTAGAAGCCAAAATTTGAAGAGCTTCCCCACAACCTCTTCCGCTGGCGCAATTTGGATTTGCTTAGGTATACAAGACAACATAAAGATATTATTAGCATCCTTTGGAACCATCGCATGAACCAATTGACTCCCAAGCCCCACAAACTGAACCTCAAATTTGTAATATTCAAAGAATTGGAATTAACTCATAATCTCCTTTCGGGTTTCAGATTCTAGTAGCCTTTTCGAACATTGTCTTCCAACCAAAGAGCATCTCAATAATTTTACTATATGCCAATCTTTCCATTGCATCCCAGCTTCTCGCGAATTTGTACTGTTGGACACCCTTCCTTATCATAATGCTCAGTACAATATGACGTTATATGCCACATAAACCAACATCTTTGAGCTTCAAGAAAACAAAAGCAAACAACTAATGACACATAAAAATAGTCGACTTTTGGTCTTATTGTATACTAAATATGACAACAAGTTCACGGTATATATTATTTTATGACAACTCAATACTCTTTGCTGTTTGCAAATCTAATCGTACATATATCATGTCAACAAGTGTAATCAATTAATAAAAAAATAATGATAACACCAATAATAAAGTTAACAACTCAACAAATTCTATTATTTTTGAAAAATGACAGAAAAAAGAAATGAATGCACTAAAAATAACTATCTAAGTTGTTGAAATATTCCACTTTAAGAGATATAATTGATTCATCTTTTTCTTCAATTTTACGCATCCAAATCTCTTTTCGCCTCTTTAATCACCACACGAAAGGTTTCGTTTCGTGACGATCAAAATTTGTCGTCAAAAGGACCAAAAATTGTCGCGGAAAGTTTGAAACTAACGTTACCAATTCTCAATTGTGTAAAAGCCTCAAAATAGTTGCACTTTTTGTACACCTTCTCCAACGACGAATTTTTGTTTCTGTCACGAAATGCGACATTTCTTGTAGTAATATCTTCCTATAGAGCTAGTTATTGTTTGAAACGTAAACAATATCATATAAAATGGCCAGCCCGATTGATCGATCAAATCCTCCCCTAGACACAGAAGCATGGGATGATATGAGGTTTTTTACTTTTACATACCCACCCAAAATTAGCTCTAATGGTGGCTATTGGGGTCAAAATTCAATTAACCTATATCTACTCCCTTTAGTCGAAAAGAAAATGATTTTCATTTTTTTTGCTACACAAATTATTCACTTAGTTCTTCGACGCTTTGGATTTTCGAGAATTACTTCCGAAATTCTTGTAATTTCTTTATCTTCTCGGTCTTCTTTGTAAGTTTTTTTACACTTCGTTTATGTAAATTAATTAATGTAATGTATGCGTTTTGATTTTGCAGGCTGGTCTCATGATGACTATTAATGCAACACAAGGTGGTTCGGGGACTTTTGTGGAAGAAGTTCTTGGTGTTATAGCCAAGTTCAATTATGTGTTCTTTTTGTTTTTGATGGGTGTTAAAATGGACATTAGCATCATAAAAAATGTTGATAGAAAGGTGTGCATTTTTGGGTCACTAATAGTATTAGTTCCTCTATTGTTTGGTGTATCAACAACATCACACCTCACAAATAGGTACCATCTAAGCTACAATGAACATTTTGCATTGTTGATCATCTCCGCTATACACGCAATGTCTTTATTTGGCGTCATAGCCTACTTGGTGAGCGAGCTGCGAATCCTCAACTCCGAGCTTGGCAAGCTCGCCTTATCTGTGGCAACTATTAGCGACTTGATTAGTATGTTTCTTTACATCAGCGTGAGCTCGGTTAAGATGAGTTCTTCTCAAGATTTTTTTATGAGTGTCAAAGGCATTGGATATATGGTTTCTTATATTATCTTTCTAGTGTTCGTGGTTCGTCCCATCGCATCTTGGGTCATCGAGCAAACTCCAGAAGGCTCAGTTGTGAAGGAAACGTATATCTTTCTAATAGTTGCAATGACATTTCTTTTTACGGGATTGTTTTTTCTATTTGACCTAAATATGTTTGTAGCCCCTTACTTATTAGGGTTGGCACTTCCATCCGGACCTCCTCTTGGATCCACTTTGGAGACGAAGTATAATTCGTTTATTATACATGCGTTCTTGCCATTTTTCGTGAGTTATTGCGCATCGAATGTGAATTTATGGAGCATTCAATTGGACAAAGACATATGGAAGAGTGCCACCATAATTTTGCTTGTGATTACGGTGGCTAAGTTTTGTGTTTGCTTAGTCCTAGCATGGTATTGTAAGTTACCTAAAAAAGATGCCATCGCACTTGCTCTCATATTGAGTTCCAAAGGAGTCATGGATATAGCCCACTATTCATTTGCTTGGGAATTACGTGTAAGTATATTTCACGTATTAAGTTATACTAAGTGTTATGTTTCACTTACATTTATGTTTATAAATAAGTGTTCTATTTTTTTTTAGGAAACTAGTTATGCATGAATTACCAACAATGTTTTATTATATGGGTAAAAGGCTCAATTTGGTTCCCGAACTTTGATGTTTTGGCCCAATTTGGTCCCTAAACTTTTTTTAACCAAATTTAGTCTCTGAACTTTCATGTTTTGATCCAATTTGGTCCCTGAACTTTCAATTGACTCGAAATGGTCCTTGAACTTTCAAATATTGACCCAATTTAGTCCTTGAATTTCTTTATATAAGCTTTAAGGGCAAGGACCAAATTGAGTCAATATGTGAAAGTTCAGGGACCATTTCGGGTCAATCGAAAGTTCAGGGACCAAATTGGGTCAAAACATGAAAGTTCAAGGACTAATTTTAGTTAACAAAAGTTCAAGGACTAAATTGAGTCAAAACACCAAAGTTCGGATACTAAATTGGGTCTTTACCTATAATATGCTAGTTAGTATATTTTGAGTTTGTTACAACACATATACAACACTGTCTTATCTTTAATTCATGACACTTGTTTTTGAACAAATGAACTATATGATTTATGATGACTTTTCAACCACTAATGAAAGTACATTTTTGTGTGTGTAGATTATACCAAGCCGACTTTATGCTATCTCATTCGTTTTCATCTTTGTGACCTCCTCAATTGTGCCAATTTTAGTGAAGAATTTATACAACCCTTCAAGAAAATACGCCGGTTACAAAAAGAGAAATCTAATGGATTCTAGTCCGAATTCGGAGCTTCCTATACTTGCATGCATCTATAGATCAGAAAACATTTCCCCAATCATCAAACTTATTGATAGATGCGCTGTGAGTAAAGGAAAGCCTGTGGCCGTCCACGCACTTCACCTTATGCGTCTTACGGGTCAATCAACCCCAATATTTATTTGCCATGGATTGCACCATAGACGTATATCCAATTATTCGAGCTCGAAAGATGTTATTTTGTCATTCAAGCAACTCGCACGCAACAATCCAAGTATTTTGTCATTGCAAGCCTTCACAGCAATCTCCCCACCGCACTTAATGCACGAAGACATATGCACACTAGCGCTGGATAAACGCGCATCCTTTATAATCCTCCCCTTCCACAGAACGTGGACATTGGATGGACAACAAATTGACGATAACTCCATGAGAGCCTTGAATTGTAGCCTCCTCGAAAAAGCTCCTTGCTCGTTGGGTATCTTAGTGGATCGAGGACATCTAGGATGTCGCGCCTATACAATACGACAACAAACGCCAAGTTCACATACCTACTTTAACGTAGCTATGATATTCTTGGGAGGTAGAGATGATCGCGAGGCGTTGACACTAGCAAAACATATGGCTCGGAACCAAGAAACCATCCTTACAGTGATTCATTTCAAGTGCAACAATGATCAAGAAATCATGGACAATGAACACCTTTTGGATCTTGAGCTCTTGAAAGATCTCAAAACCGATAGTTGCAATAAAAATATAATATATAGAGATATTTGGGTTGATGATGGTAATCATATGATAGAGGTGATTCGATCATTCATTAGTTCATACAAGTTGGTCATAGTTGGTAGAAGATACCATGAAATGTCATATCACACAGCTGGTCTTGAGTTGTGGAATGATTTTCCAGAGCTTGGAATCATAGGAGACTTGCTTACAACGGCTGATTTTGATGCAGAATTCTCAATTTTAGTGGTCAAGCAACAAATTCAAATTAGCTGACAACTTGGGTCCATCTTTTAATGTTAAACATGTAATCCAATTAAGTAATGTAGATGGCACCAAGACATAAACGTTGGGTCAAGTGGTTAAAAACACTTTGGATTTCTTCTTAGGTCTCAAGCTCGAGTCTCATTGTAGACTCTATGGAGTGGAGTTTAGGGAAACGCTCCCTTCAGGGAGTGAGAAACATTTTTACATCTTTGATTATAATGTTCCGTTGCTGATAAAATAAAAAAGTTACGTGGATGGTCATTCTTGGAATTTCGAATCTTAGTAGTTCTTTTATTATTATTATTAAAAGAAATTGTTGTTCTTTTATGGAATTTCCAATACTTAGAGTGTTTTGTGTGGTTAAGGGGAGGGAGTGTGGGCCATATGGTCTAACATACTTTAGCTTTTTTATCTTTCAATTCTTAGCACCTACTTCAATGGGTGTTAAGATAGGGTGAAAATATAGGGTTTAGCGTCAGGTGCTAAGTTTAACATGTTCGCCTTAACAAATTAAATTCTAATACTTAGCATCTCTACTAAATGAGAATTTAAATCTCTCACTATAGCATATGTATTGGAGATGCCCTTATGGTAGCTAGTTGTTGGGTGAAGACTCCCCAACTCTTAGGTGTAGACCAAAATGGTTAGGCGATATGCTATTTCGTATGGCGAGCCTTCAAAAATTTCTAAAACAAATTAGGTCCAAAGGAGATGGCTTGACATGCAAGCTAGAGATATCTGCAACGAGGAGCCCAAGGAATGGGGAACATTCTCCTGTACAAATAGCTAATTGTACGCAAGTAAAAATGGTTAGAACTAAGAATCTACAATATTAATCTGATTAAGAAAGAGAGAGGTCTGATTTAGGAATTAGATAGACTTTAGTCGGGAGAAATTTTGTCTTGCAAGTACATGGAAGAAAGAAGAACGTGAGCTCATAGATCTCAACAATGATTGTTGGAGTAATAATATTTGGTGATCCCGACATGAACCAAGGAGCAGAAGAGGGAACATAAAAGAGACAAGAAAGCAACCACACTAATCATTGGTTTGGAAGAAGGTTTAAAAAATCTAGTGTCAACCAAGGTTCTCGAAGGGGGTCTACTGAAAAACGGCCACATCAAGAAGGCTCCCGGTTACAAGACTCAAACTTTTAATGTAATCAGACCCTCCATCAAAAGATGCAATGGAAAACACATAGATAGTGTAATCCGATGAATTAAACAGGATGCCCACGATAAAAAAAAAACATGTTTTTTTTTAATGTTAATAAGTAAAAATGTCCCCGAAGACGACCACAACACACAAGGGGGAACGAGGGGCATATGTTGCCTAGAAGGATAAGGCAAGAAAAGACTCAAAAAATACAAAAGAAGAACTATTGGACCACCACATAACAAAAAGGTCGAAATATGTGAAATGGTCTAGGGAGTAGTAGAAAACCAAGCAAGAAAGGCACTAATATGTTATTTCTTGGATGATAGATCACCCTTTGTCAAGAGAATATACCGAGAATTCTTCTTAGGAGGTTTCAAAATTTCCAAGATGTAGAAATACGAGGGAAAGAGCGCCCAAGAACCACCTAAATGACTTCTCATGTCATATGAACTTAAAGTACTAGGATACCATGATGTGTTGAGATTTTGTACCCAACTTGTGAAGAAATATATTCCCTCCGTCCCAAAATGAGTGTCATGTTTGTCCAAATTTTTTGTCGTGTCCTATTTCTATTTTTAGGTTATTATATTATTATTTTTCTTATATTACTCTTATCACTTATGAATTGCACATGAGCAGATCTGAACTGCACATGGGGTGTAGGAGGAAACTGAGGGTAATATTGGAAACACATTAATTTATTTAGTAATTCTTAATTTTTGCGAAAAATGGAAACAAGACACTCATTTTGTGACGGAGGAAGTAAATGATGTGTTCAAAATATTGACAAAATAACCCATCTCTGGCTTCAAGAAGCTATCTGAAGAATCTGTGGCCTCATTCTACACAAAAGCCAAACAAAGGAAAATAGCGATGCACTTGCTTTTGGGATCGTCCAAAAACATGGTGAATAAATACAAAGATAGGTCTATAATGGGTCACTTAAAAGTCATTTCAAAATAAAATTATATTGTTTCTATATTGTCTTCAGCAATAGTTCATGATCGCTACAAAAATGTTAAAAGATGGTACAAATAAAGTCTTTTAAAATAAATATAAAATCTTTTATAATAAGATAAATTTTGATGAAGCAAATAGTTTTTTGCAGTCTGGACTTATGCTACCCTTTGAATTTTGATGCAATATGCTACTTGCACCGTAATAACCTATTTTGGCATTATTATGTTGCGACTAATATAAGGGATAAAACTTGGGTGACCTTGAGAGAGGCATAGGTAGTTTAAAAGTTGTATATTTAGTAAAAAATCTTGTTTATCATTCCGGAAGCACGTTGTGAAACAATCCACATAAGTCTCTTCCCTAAAAATTCAATTCAATTTACTTGATCATCATTTAGTTTTTTTTTTTTTTTTGCAATTTATTTTATTTGTCTTTAGAGTAATCGAAACCAAATAATTTTTGTTTTAATTTATTTTTAAATCATTTTTTCCAATTCAATTATTCTTAAGTTGTTAAAACCAAGTCCATGTGAATCAATACTTAGACTTTAGAGTCTATATCACTTGTGCGAATCAGTATAATTGTCGAAGAGTTTTAAGAAAGGATGGGGCCTTCCAATAACCAACTCCCGAACATGTGAAAATAATTGTTTGGTTATGTTATGTGGAGCCAAATGAGGGTGATATCGTAATTTTAAAAATCTATGGAAGGAAGTTAGATGAAACGATTTAATTATACCGTTGCTATTTCATTTTTCCGAACATATATTCATAATAGAGATTCACATTATAAGAGTACGTTTACTTGCACATGACAATCTTAACCTTAGATCATTTTATCATAGTTAATATTTGTGTTTTTAGTTCACTTCTAGTATTTTCAGTTACAATCTCTTCCGGTAGTCACTTTTCCTAGTTTAATTGAGTTGATAAAGTACTTGGTAATTGACTTTTGATTATAAGTATATCTTTTGCTTCTTTCCTCACAATCAATATTTATGAAGGTTGCTTTCATTTTTATTTTATTTGCGACTAACATTGAGTTACTTGAGAGAAAATGTAACAAAATCGTGCGATCAAAATTGTAGAAATTGAATTAGTGTAACGAATGATGAATGTTTACAAGGAAGAATCATATATGGTATTTAAACAATTACCTATTTGTATGTGTATCACTATGTATATATCCACCTAACATTACTAACATTTTTCTTGCACTTATGATTGAGAGAATCACAAAGATAGAGGAGAAGAGTTGTAACGGAAATCCCCCTTCATGTTATATATCTTAATCAACATTGTCAACACCTCCTTCATGTTTGGTCTAACACTTGGTGCGTCAGCGGTACATTTCACTCCAATTTGTAGTAACTCGCACATTTCTTCAGCACCCTCAGCCAAACCAGAACCCAAAAGCGCTACGGGTATGATAACCCGACTACTCAACCCGTAGCGCCCATTAGCATTTCCCATAATCCTTCTAGCCCATTCCAACAAGCACTCTTCCCCTCCATCCACAGCTCGTCTTCCGGTTGCTAGCTCCATCGCTAGTACCCCAAAACTATACACATCGCCTTTCGTAGTAGCTTGCCAAGTTTGCCCATATTCAGGGGCTACATAACCTACTGTCCCGGCCACCATTGTGCTAACATGAGTGTATCCAGCATCAACAACTCTAGCAAGCCCAAAATCTGTCACGCGCGCCCTTCCATTCCTATCTAGTAGGACGTTGCTCGCCTTGACATCCCTATGCACTATGGCGGGGTAGCATTCGTGGTGTAGAAACACCAATGCCCGTGCCACATCTATAGCAATGTCTACCCGTTTCAACCAAGTCAATTTTACTCTATCTGATATTTGATCTTCTAACGTCCCACCTTCCATGTACTCGTAGATGAGTATTTTCTCCGATCTATCAAGACACCATCCATGGAGTGTTACAAGATTCGGATGAGGCCAACCAAAGCCATTACCACTTAAGACTTCCATCTCTGCTCGAAACTCCTTTTCACCTTCCATTCCTTCTCTTTGAAGCTTTTTCACTGCTACTTCTCTCCCATCGGGTAGTACCCCGCGATACACTACCCCGGATCCTCCCTTCCCAATTATCCTATCTTCCGAAAAATTGCAAGTAGCCTTCAAAATATCAGCATGAGTAAACGTTGTCTTGTCCAAACGGATAACCTTAACAGTATCAGACAACCATGGCGAGGATGAGCCAGAACTTGATGCAAAATCATGTCTATCTTTCATATCCTCTAAGAGATATCCGGGTGATTTCGTTGGGCTTTTCACTAATACGCATACTATGAGAGCCAAGACTCCGCACACAATAAAAACAAGTGTCAAAGTTACGAACACTATAAATGCAGCCTTTTTGGTAGACTTTTTCGTCTTCCATTTAGATTTCTTATCTGGCGAGTGATCCGAAGAGTTCTTGATGAAATCCGGTAGATGCAAGAGGGGGTCACCAAGATAAGAATCTTTCTCAAATGTAGCCAACTGCCCAGTGGATGGAATTAAGCCGGAAATCAACGGATTGTATGACAAATTGAACTTGCTGAGCTCACTCAGGTCGTTAAAGTTAGGTGGAAACGTACCCGAGAAATTGTTGTAAGACAAATCAAGATTCCTTAAGCATTTCATATTCCCAATCTCTGTAGGAATATGACCCGAAAAATTGTTTTGGGTAACGTTAAGGACGACAAGTGGCAATTTCCCTATCTCGGGAGGAAGTTCCCCGTAAAAATTATTGATACCGAGATGAAGCATACTGAAATTAACCATCTTACCAACATCCGGAGGGACTTCCCCTGATAGCAAATTTCCACTTAGCTGAAGATAACCGGAGACCACATAATTCCTCACCTCCGAATCTGCTGAGCACACTTGAAATATGCCAATCCCTTTAAGTATCTTATCCCATATGTTTCTACAGCTTTTCCTAGTGAGAATTGAGTAGACAAAGCTGAAGGGGGGATAGTCTGCCGGAATCCACCTCTTCATGGACAAACACTCACCCGAACCCGCAATGATTCGATCCGTATCTTTTCTATTGATCTCGAAAGTCGCCATCGGATTGTTCCCAATATTTGTGAGCTCGGGTGGAATCGTCCCGGAGAGTTGGTTATTGGCAAGATTTAACCACAGCAAGCTACTGCAGCTACCAAGTTCCCTAGGGATTTCACCCATGAGTGAATTGTTCGCGAGCATCAACCAGAGAAGAGACCTCAGCTTCCCGAGGCTCGATGGAATCGACCCGGTTAGCCTATTGAACGAGAGGTCGAGGGCTTGTAGGCCGGCCATGTTTCCATATTCGGACGGTATGCTTCCGTTGAACTGGTTGTAGGCAAGAATCAAGAACTTGAGACTCGGCATTAGGGAGATCTCAACCGGCAAGGGACCCGAAAAGCTATTGTTGCTCAAGTCCAATCTCGAGATGCTCGGGAGCTCGAGAATTCGGGAGGAAACGATTCCTCCCGTGTACCCATTTCCGTGGAGGACCAGAAATTTCACAGAAACAAACTTGCCAAACACATCTTGAATGTCGCCTCCAAAACCATTCCTGCTCAAGTCCAAGAAAGTGAGCTTGGTCAGGTTCAATAAAGACTCCGGGACGTTTCTTGAAAACTTGTTGCTCCCCAAGAACAAGGCCTCGAGGCTCGAAATCGAACCCAACTCGATAGGAATCGCCCCTTCGAATTCGTTCCCCCACAAGTTCAAGGTCGCCAGGTTTCGACACAGCGAGACCTGCCCCGGGACGCCGCCGTGGAAGCCGTTCTGGGACAGATCCAAGGTTTCAAGATTACAGTTTCCGGCAAACAGAGACGGCAAAAGCAAGCCGGAGAGATTGTTCTGGGACACCGAAAACTCCCTCACCCTCGCGAGTCCGGTCCACAGCCCGCCGGTGAGATTGTTGGTGCTCAGATCAAGATACTGCAAGTTGGAGCACTTGTCGAAGTAGCTATCGATTCTTCCGGTCAGCTGGTTGCCGGAGACGTTGAACACGACGAGCTTGTCGCAAACCGACGGGAACATAGAGTCAATATCTCCAAGAATCCGGTTCACGGACAAATCAAGAACCTCAAGATTAGCAAGTCCGGTGAGGTTGAGGTCGCTTTCGAGTATGTTGTGGGAGAGATTGAGATGTGTCAACCTCCCGCACCGTCCAAGATCGTCCGGAATGAGCCCGCCGAGAGTGTTGGTGGAGAGGTCGAGGCGGGTCAGCTCCGTCAGCGACGAGAACTCCGGGAAGATGTCGAGGGAGAGGTAGCTCTCCGAGAGGTCGATTCCGGTGACCCGTAACGACCCGTTCGCATTGACCGGAGAAGAACAAAACACACCGGGCCAATCACAAGGGTTGGAGCTCAGATTCCACCTGGCGTATCTTCCTCGATGGACGCGATTGCGTTCTTCAAGAAACGACTTGAGCTTCAACAAAACCTCTCTGTCCGTGTCCAGAGAGTCTGCGTCGACAACTGCGCCACAAAATAAGCAAAACCAAAACAATAGTGTGAAAAGAGAGAACAAATTGCGAAACTATTTATCAAGAAAATATAGCACGAACATAACGTACCGGTGGTGAAGATTGCGAACATTACAAAACCGAATCGCCATGTTAGATTACGAGTGAGGTCGTGTGGCATGTTTCGGGTTCTTGGTGAGCTAGCTACAATTCCATGAAAAAAGATCGAGAGAATCAAGAAACAGAGTTTTGGGAACAAAATGTTTATATTTTTCAACGTTCAGAGCATGGTCGAAATGGAGGAACGTAAACGAATTTGGTCGGAGCAAAGGGCCTGCACAAAGACCAAATCAAAGTTGGAACATGGAATGGGAGTTGATTTATGTTTGTTTAATTAATAGTATACTAATAAATTTTGTTTTGATAGTTGCTCTCAGTTGTATTTTTTTATATGGGAGATTTTGGAATTTTACGTTTCGTTAAATATGATTTTAAAATGGGAGAAGAGTTGAAGGTTGAATTGATGTTTTTTTATATTTGAAAGTGGTGTTGTGGTCGGAACAAGAGGGAAGGCGCCGCCCATGTTGACCGGTTGGCGTGTAATGAGAAGGAACATGGAATGGAATGGCTCGACCAAAGAGTTTGACTCATGATCATGACTCTCTAGTACTCAATATAGGGTTGTCAGTGTATATAGATCCTGTTAAAAAGTTTAGTATCATGTTAAATAATTTAATTTGAACTTGATTATAGGTCGAATAACATAATACGAACACGACTCGTCTATTAACGGGTTGATACGACGTGACACGATTAACACGTTTAAAATATTTACTTTATAATTATACGACCTGACACAATACGGTTAAATAAATGAGTTGATATTTTTGACACGACCTGATATATCTTACATGTTTAGCTTATATAGGTAATCCTTTACCCAGTATGTTTGAAACTTTACATTAATTTTTTATATGTTTAAATAGGTGGGTCAATAAATGGGTTACACAATCTGTTTATGACACGTTTAATTAAACAGGTTCGTCACGAACATGACCAGTATAAACCGGTTAGGTTTGTCAACACGAATTCAGATATGCTGAATTCAAACTCACTTAAATTAGTGTCGTGTTCGTGTTGTGTCACGCGTCATGACTCAAATTTTCAGCCCTAAGTCTTTGTATGTTTTGTTAGTTTAGGTATTGGTATTGCCATTTCATGTTGGTTTTTGTTTCAAGATTATTTGGGAGATCACTTGTTGCTTTTGCTTTAATGTTGTGGAACGGCAAAGTCATACACACTTTTATGTGGAGGAGGGTGAGCTCATCTCATCTCATCTCCCATGTGAGACTTGTGTTAATAAACTCCCGCATCACCATTTTATTTAACTTACTATTCCCTAACATGTTAACTAACCCAATTGATGACATCATGATAAATATTAGTGTTGTTAGGTAAAGTTGTTCCTAAATATAATTGTCATGCATAATGCAAGATTTTCATAAAATTGAAAATGAAAATAACCTGAAATAATCATCTATGTATAATTCGGGTAGTGTTCTCAAAATACTACTACCTTAATATTTAAGTTGGCACAAAGCGTTTTCAGATTACTTTATGAGTCTCTCTACGGATCCGTTTGAGTTTTGTGCGGAAATGGAGTGCATACAAACTCTTCATGGAAGGTATTTGAAAGGTGATGGATCAAAAGATATTAATTGGTATGCATGAGAGAGATTGTGTGCGCATAAATTGGCATGAGGTTTAGACTTTTGGAAGTTACATGAAAAGAACGTGGCTTTGTTAGGTAAACAGGGTTGGAGGTTGCTCTCTGAAACGGGTTTAGCTCGACAACTTTTTTTCTCAATCAAATTTCCTAGATATTAAACTGAGATAATTCGATCCTTGTTATCTTTGGCATAGCATCATGATGGCTCAACATATGCTAATATGTAGGTGTGCCTGTCATATAGGTGATGGAAACTTGGTTAGAGTGTTTAATGACCATTGGTAGAAAACTTTAGGGCGTCGTCTACAATACCAAACATTTTTGGAAAGTTCTTGGTTTGGGACCTAATGGTTAGTAGGGCCCGACCAATAGGATATGTCATTATTGCAAGATTTTCTTAGTGTGAGACATGGAGCATATCACCAAAATCATATTGAGCCCACAAAGGAGAGATGATCGTTAATTCTAAGGTCATAATCCTAAAAGGATTCGCTTGAACAAGAATGCTTATCGCAGGAAAAAGCAGTCTGGAAGCGAGGGTATTGATGGGCGGGTTTGGAAGGTATTGTGGGGTGTTAAACTTAACTTCAACCCCAAAACTTAAGTTGATAGGTGGAGGGCCCTATGTGCATATCAAGTGATGACAGACTTCACATTCTTTCAATGTGAGATACATTAACACTCTCCCTCAAGTGCAGGCCGGATAACACAACAGATCTTGCACGCGGACCAAGAATAGAGACTAGTGGCCCAAACCAAATCAAATCAAACGAACCAAACCAAACTCTGATATCATGTTAAACTTAACTCCAACCCAAAAGTTTAAACTTATAGGTGGAGGGCCAAACATGTATAAAATCCTAAAACTTGTGTGGACGGCGTTTTTAGGCGTCTTTCTACTCGGGCATTGCTAAAGTCAAGGCAGGTGGAGGTGACAGAAGTGTGTCCGCTATGTGAAGAGGTTGTTGAGTAAATTGAGCATGTAGATTGTTGCTTCGCCTCGAGGTGTAAGAAGCAGGTGGGAATTCATTTGGAAAATACGAAGGCTCGGTAGATGGAGGAGTAATTCGACAATATTATGGTAGGGATTTACGCAGAGTTGATAACCTAGCTTGCTTGGTTTGTTGGAGAATTTGAAAGCATTGGAAATTTGGAATGAGAAAAATTGGAGTGAGTTAGATTGCGCGCCAAAGGCTGTAGTCATGTTGAATAACCAACTGTAATTGGAGTGGTGTGTTTGCAAGGCATGTAAACGGGGCGATTGAGTAAGCGGTGATGAGCGATGGTTTCCTCTAAGGAAGGGTTAAGTGAAAGTCAATTGCGATGTTTTCAGCGGCACGGTCGTTCAGATCACTAAAACGGGTGTTTTCACTAGGGTCGGCTTTTATTTCTAAATTTAGGCTTTGCAGAAATATGTATAAAAAGGCTTTTGTCCCTTACAACCTAGTATGTGTCTGTGAAACATTAATTAGAGATAAAGAAATTAAAATGTCGTAGGTCCCCTCAGAGGGAAAACACGAGAAGCGGTGAGGTCATTTATGTGAGGGTTTTCATTGTACATATCCAAGCTCTTTAACATTGATAATCAATATAAATCTTCCAAGTATATCTCGTGGACATAGGCAGTTAGGTCAAACCTCGTAAATACCATGTCATTTATTTCCTCGTTGATTGATTAATTATTCTAATTGACTATTCATCGTGATCATGTTCTTGAATGAAAGATATCCATTTCGCTTTTCTTGTGTGGTGTGAAGTTTATTGCACAATAAGTGGTATCAGAGTCCCATGTTATAGGGTTAGGTTTAACTAAGATCAATTGCAATAGAAAACTATGGGAAAATAAAAACTGAAAAGTTAAAAAGACGTAGATTGAAGATTACCTCTATCATAAGAAGTAGTACTTAGCGCTTGAAGAAAACAAGCTGGAAAACATGACCAACAAAGATTGGGAATTACTTGATTGGCAAACTATTAGTATATATTATGTAGCATTGTCATGAGAAGATATATAGCTTATGATTTGAACATTTTCTTATGAGAATAAGTATGAGAAACCAATCAAGATTTATTTGAATGGCTTGGGCTAAGACACCACTAATATAGGGACATCTCATTAAAATTATGGATCCGAGCGGGTCAGTGTGCTCTCACAAATTTTTTGGAGCGGATATGAGTGTTATTTTAATAGCAAATTGCAGATAACCCCTATGGGGTTATCACTAAAAGCAAATAACACCCTATGGTTTAGTTCGTGGCACATAACACCCTGTGGTTTCATTTTGAATTTTTTTCCGTTAAAATGGATGGAAATATTGACAGATTAGTCATGTGCTTAGCACATACTGTATATTTCTTTTAAATGACCAAAATGCCCTTCTTCTATAATTTATAGAAGATTCCGACGACCCTATAAATTTTCCGGTTGCCGGATTCTCGCGCGGATTTTATGAAATTCAAACCAACACCCAAATCAAAACATAACCTAATCAAATCCAAACCAAAATCCGAACCAAATCAAATGCAAATCAAAATAAAACAAAAATCAAATATCAATTTTAACAAATGAAATAAAAACAAAGAACATCCATCATCTCCCAATGAACCTCCGGCCATGGCTTGCCTCCGGCTTCTCCAGACCCACCATCGCATCTCTCGCCTCCTCGTGCTCGTGTTGTGCTCCATCGAGGTCGCCGAATCTGAGCATGGAGCAGAGCAGATCTGAGCACGGAGGTCGCCGACGAGCACGCCTCCAGCTCTGAGCGGAGATGGATGAGTGAGCTGAAGATCTGGAACCAGATCTCGGAGTTGAAGTCGAACCAAATCGCCGGAATCCGGCGTGGGTCTCGTGGCTGGACTCGCGGCTGGAGCAGAGGGCACAGATCGGAGGGTCTCGCGAATGGAACTCCGGCGTGGGTCTCGCGGATGGAACTCCGGCGTGGGTCTCTTGGCTGGAGCGGGAACAGATGGTGGCGAAATTGTTGTTGAAGATCGATGAAGCTGTTCTTCTCCATCGCCGATGTTCTTCTTGTCGGAGTTGTTCTTCTCCATCGCCGATGTTCTTCTCCATCGCCGTTGTTGCCGCTGCC
>JAYMTF010002987.1:0-16438 GCA_036897485.1 Pelargonium nanum | reverse complement strand
AAAATTGAAAATGACACATGTCATTCAATTAGTTAGGGACTCCACTTTATAACATATATATTAGATTAGATTTGCAAAATTTAATAGGCATGGTGTACATGAAACCGTTGAATTATCATAGAGAAAAAAAAGAGAGATAAAGTTGGTATAATTTCTATTTATTTATTTTAGTTAACATAGAAATAATTCTTTGAGGTTGGTTGAGCCAAGTGGTTTGAGAGCTTCAAATTTTCTTTTAGGTCTCAGGTTTGATTCTTTTTATAAATAATTTAGGCTGTTTTTGCTAACATTTTAAATATATGTTGATGCGACAATTATGTTCATATTTTATATGTCCTCATGAACAAAATTATATGACAATTATTATTCTTGTGCAATTATTAATGTCTTTTATTATTTAAACCCATGAATGTCCTATTCTTCAACTCGTACGAGTTAAAATAACTTCTTCATATTTCAGTTATGTTTAATATGATAAATTAAATCCCGACCAACAAGGGCGTAGACGAAACAATAAATTTTTTATAACAATGATCAGGTCGTTGGTTTCAATCCGTATACAATGGTCAGATTTTTTCGTATATCCTATCGTTTTGAACACACAAACCATCGCAATATGAGCATAACAAGCAAGTTAGCAAATTTGAGTTTATCTCATATGGATTCATGAATTAATTCAGTTTGGTTTTGAAGGTAAATAAATGGTTTACATAATACTTGAAAAATGGCTTAAGACACTTGTTTCTTCTCCTAAGATCTCAGGTTCGAGCCTCAGTTGTTACGCTTGCTTATAAAAAAAAGGTAAATAAATGGTTTACATTATACTTGGAATTTTTTTATTACACATGCTAGAATACACCATAACCTTATTCAAAACATTCCATTAAAACTTATGTTGGAATTATATAGGGTCCCCTAAAACATTCGCGCGTTTGGATTTAAAATTTTGAAACGAGAATCAGAATCAAGAACGAGGAATCATAACCTAAACAAAAATTCTAATTCAAACACTATGTCAGTGTTGAAACAAGAGCTCTTATATGGGGTACCGGGCAAAAAACCTATCAACCATGGCGAGAGATTCTGGGTGCTTGTACTCTGGAGCTGTGTGGCCTGCACCCTGCATAAGCCATAACAAATTCTTGTTACTTTGTGCGTAAAAAAGCGAAGCAAAAACAAATGAATCGATGGTGATGTTCTTTTTTCTTGCCTTTAGAGTACAATACGTCAAGCGGAAATGAGAGTTCATGAACTTGGTTTGGTATCTAAACGAACAAAAACACAAATGATCAATGTGTATTAGAGAAGTGCTCGTAATTTATTTGATCAAAAGCATGTTGTGTGTGAGATAATGACTCGTTAGGGCTTGGTGTATCAGAAAACTCACCCTGCAACTTGACCATCAAGATACCATGGTCGCCATTCATCAAAAACAGGCACATCAAGAGATTTGATCCATTGTAGCGTACCAACGTATGGAACAGAAATGTCATGATCACCGCTGCAAAGAGAATTGGTGCATTAGGGACTTTCATGGATTACAATATACGTGCACTCGGCAAGGTAACAGAGAGTTGGAGTCATCTAAATCAGCGGCGGAGCTGGGGGTGACTGTGGTAGGCAAATGCCCATACCATCCTCACAAAACGCCATATAATCAGAGGCTATGTCAATTGGTGAGAACATGCTCGTTTAACTAAGCGGTTTTGTGCTTTAATCCTTCTTTTGTCAAAAACAATAGCCTAGCCTTACAAAAATAAGAATACAACACAAAATTTGCCCAAGCCTTAGTGCCTAACAAAAGATCTTTTAGTATATATATTTTTTTTTCGCCCTCCCCTTTGGGAAATTCTGGCCCCGCCATTGTCTACAATGGATCTATTCTAGCCATAACTTTGATCAAATATCAGAGGATTGAAGACATCTAAAAGGTTAATAAAAGTTTAGTTTAATGTGTCTCACCTGTATATGAGAGCTCTGAGACCTGTTTTCGTGAGATTTTTATGATAAGCAACAGAAGATGTGAGTTCCTCTTCGTAGGTTGAGATGTTCCTAGGGCATCTTAACCAGGTTTCGACAGTTCCCTGATATGCATAGTCAAATAATCTTAGTAACACTTTCTTTTAGTCTAGGTGGTAGTAGAATCATAAATTAGTTTGAATGTACCTCTCGGACACCAAGAGCTCTCTGGACATTTTTGTCGTTCATCCATTTGTAGGCTGGTACGTAAGTATAACCCTAATCACGAAGAGATGAATGAAATTGAATGTCATGATATTGTATACATTTCAGTTAGATAGTACTTGGCATGACCATAAAAGATAAATGGGGGTTACTTACCCGGCATTTTAATTCGGGAAGTTTATTAAGTTTTGATCGAGAAAAGACATAATCCAACACTTCGGCATCCTGCACTCTCACATCCCATTCTAACTCCGTTGGTTTCTTGGATGCATAAGCACATTGAGGTTCCAATATTTGTGCAAGATTTATTTGAAGGAGGCACTGAAAACCGAAATCAATTTGGGTCAATACTCTTGACATCTAAGAAGGGACAATAATGATCGATATAACAACGTATAATAGACCCTCTAACCTCTTTTATTGTTTCGAGAGCTGTTACACATTCCGTGTTGTTATAGTCCACATCAAGATACGAGCCATTGCAGTATGTCTTGGCTGACTGGAACAAGCACATAAGTTTCATTGTTAAGACGAATAGCAAACACGTATTGATATGTTTATACTAAGCAATAATGCAGACTGATATGAACTGAATCACCTCGTAGAGATCATCTGATATAAGGGACACCCGATGAACAAATTTAATCCTTGAATTTTGATCAATGTCGTCATCCGTCACAGGATTCCCTAGCAAGTATCCCTGTTACAAACAACCAGAAAGCATTATACTCAAACCATAGTTCCATGAAATAAAAACCGATTTGCTCTAGTGACTAGGAAAATTGATGAACAAGGGAAATAGTAGTAAAATTCATGTATTTGTCCTTTTTCTTCCATGCAAATGTATCTATACGGGACATGAAGATAACGTCTTAGATTACGTACTTGAAGATCAATATTTGGGATGAGCCCTTCTTTAAGCCCTGCAATTCAATGATAAAGCAAACATAAGATATCAAAAGGCCTGAGTAAGACAAGAAAACGAAATCAGCTTTAATTGGATCCAATGAATGAAGCTACCTTCTAGTATATTTGTAACAACCATTGGAACAATAAGGCCTGAGTATGAATCACCACCAATGTAGACTTGGCTATCAAGAAATTTTGGGTGATCAAGCAGCCACTGTGACACAATTCAAGAGATATAAAAAAAAGTATTCAGTATTTAGTTTCAGATGATGTAAAGCAAAGAATAGCACACAATTATCAATCACAGTTCTATCTTTGTTGGATGCTAAATTCTTTGCGTCACAGTACTAAAAGTGTTGTTCATTAATTTCATTACCCACCTTCCTCAGGAAAGTATGTGTCTGCTGTGCTGATTTTGTGTCCGAAGATTTGTAAGCTTCTTCTGTTTTTCCATAAGAAAACCCGGCTCCAACAGGAGCATCTATAAATATTATACTAGCAACCTGAAATAATTATAGTTTTAAGTTATATAATGTAGCTGAAAGCCAGACCAAGAATTAAGACAATTATCTGGCAGTTTACACTATTGAACTGAAATTAATTTTCACCTTGGTCCACGAATATTTGTTCACCACGAGTTCTGGGAAGGACCCATTAAAAGCTGCGACATCGAAACCAATTGGACCTGCGGGAAATTAAATCGTTGATCATTTGCCAGACCTTTTAGTTTTGGAAAATGATCCAATATAGTTCATGTACTATCTTATTTCTCACAAATTAATTTTTGAGCTATACGTCACTCCAAGGTGGTTTAAAAGTATGTCAATTTGTTACGACTTGATTTGTCATTCAAAATCCATCTAAATTACGTTAAATGCATTATGGGACTCTTTATTTTAGGCTATGTTACTATGAAGGACCAATTGAGGAAAATCTTCCTTCTTGGCGTAAAATGTTTATAATTGTAAGAGATTTAACAATACAACGTAGAAGAAGGTAAGCCCATGGTTGTTTCTCTTCCCAACCTTTCTGAGCCAATATCACATTAACACTAAGATGGCGGCCATAACGAGACATTAGTACTAGAAGCAATGAAGTTCTCAGTAACTTGTCAAAGAATAAGCCAACTTCGGCTAAGCTTTCCAACTAAAAAAGTTAAGCTCTTATTTGGAAAAGGCCAATTAGCATATCGAGCGGTCTTAAATTACACACACAATCAATGTGAGGTATGTTAATAAAATAAATTCATACCAAAAACTTGTAGAATTTGCACATAAAACAATAAATACTAGGTTCTCAAAGATGATAAGTACCATTCACAGAAACCACACTAAATTTTGGTCTCATTCTTATCCTAAGCAGTGATCATATAGCTACAAGACCATGACGAATAGATGAATTCAAATCTCAAAAGAATAATGAAATGAACAACCAGTCAACCACAAACCAGACTTGTCCACTTAGTCAAAACTCAAGCTATCATAAGAAAATCAAATGTAAACTCCAAGTTTCAAGCTTTTGCTACTGGGTCAGGCAATTCAACAAACAGGTTGTGGGCAACACTAATGTAGTTCAATTGGGACCAAATTGAAATGCTATGAACTCACCAATTTCAAAAGCAAGTGCAGAGAAACCAGAGCATCCAGGACCACCAGTGAGCCACAGCACTAGAGGATCCAAAACTGGGTCTCTCTCAGACTCAATGAAGTAGTAAAAAAGCTGAACTTCATCACTATCCCCAACTCCAATGTACCTAAACAAACCGACCCATCATCAAAATCAGTCACAAAAACCAAATAAACCAAATGGGTTTCTCAAATCCAAAATCTTTACATTACCCAGTTTCGAGCTTGAACGGAAGCTTCCCGGAGTAGCCCGGAAGAGTGTCCGTAACCGTCGTGGAGGAGACAACTCCGGCGAGAAACAGTATCAGAATCAGACCCAAACACATCCTGAAACCACCGCAAAATATTGTAGCCATGGCTGGTTAATTTTAAAAAAGCAACTAGCAGAGAATATTTGGTGTTTGGCTATTTCTGCGAAAATGGGAATGTGGGTTTTATGTAAGAGAAAACCGTGAAAAAATCGACGTCAGGGTTGGTTCCATTGTTATGGGTCATCGGAAAGTTGTTATCGAGTTCAGTAGCTGATTTTGTGAGATGTTGGGTTATGGGTTTTGCAGCAGAAAAATGTGCGCAACCATCGTTCTTGGAGGCTGACAGATCTGAACCGACATTCTTGATTTTGAAGATAAATGGAAATTTTCCATTTTTGGAGCGTTCGGATGAGAGCTTAGCGACCATTCTGGGAAGAGACCGTCGCGTGTTCTTGCGTTTTCTTTTCATTTTCGCTACCGATCTTTCTGAGTTTTGTGAGCTCAGACTTTTTGGTGGGTACAGAGCATGGAATTGGACCACTTTATGATCTTTATGGATTTCATTTAAATTTGAGAGCCGTTATGTTATGAATTATTGATGAAAAATGGTTCAAAATGGTCATGAACTATTCAGTTCGTGCTATTTTGGTCCTTGAACTATCAAACATGTCATTTCAGTCCAAAAGATAGACGAAAGAGCCGTTATGGTCCAAATGTTTTAAAAGAACGAGCTCCGTCAGGACATTCCGATAAAATCACTGACGGAACCGTTAAATATTCATTAAAAAATATTTTAAAAAATATTTTAAAAAAATTTCACGACATCAAGACTTAAGGGATTCCGTCAGTATTTTGACGGAATGTCCTAACGAAGCTCGGTTTTGGAAACGTTTGGACTATAACGGCTCTTTCGCCTATCTTTTAGACTAAAATTACACGTTTGATAGTTCATGGACCAAAAAGGCACGAACTGGATAATTTAGGGACTATTTTGGACCTTTTTCCATTACTGATAAACGCACTAGAGAATTATTCTAATTCAATTTAAAATGGGTTGGGATGAGATAAAAATAATTCATAATTTTAGTATAAAATGAGCGAATTTGTCTGATCTTCTTGAGATTCAGTCGAATTTGATACGTATTTTTGTAGAAAAATTCTATTCGATCGTATATATTTTTTAATGCTCACATTCAGATTCAAATTGTCAACTCTATCTACTGTTAAATAGTGTCATACTTTCTAATGGATGAATGGTTCATGCTTGCATGATTTAGTATATAAATGAAACACAATATATATACTTGTGGTTCCACAAGAAGTTAAGTGACATGCATAATTTTGACTGAAAAGTTTGGTGGATAGTATATGAATATAGGCTGCCAACAAAAATTATGGAGAACTCTTCACCTTCCATACATTTGATTGAATTTTAGTTAGACCAATGTAATTTTCAGTCCTGAATTGATTATATTTTAAAAAAGTATTTTTGTCAAATTTTCTTTATTAATTTTTTTGAAACCTTCAAATTTTCTTTATTAGTTATCATTCAATTCTACATTTTCTATTTTTTATTATTAGAAAATACATCATCTATTCGATCGATATGCTAGGTCTAGTCTAGTATAAGACTGAACAATAACTATCCCGACTTTTAGTCTAAAAATTTTCAAATTTTTTGTTTGATTCGTTTTTGTATGTTCTTGTGCGGGCAATTGGTGCACAAGACTTTTAATGTTGAGCATTTCTGTTTAAAAGATTTTACATACATACAACAATCTTATATCTTCTACCATGAGACCATTTTCATGATAGACAAATATATAGCACTCAACTTATTTCAATTCTTCTTTTTATTATTACTTTGAAATTGTATCTACAAATGCAAATTTTTGGTTAACCTATCCAGTGCAACTTATTTCATTAACATTATTAATTCCAATGGAAAATTCATTTCCAGTACATAAAAATGACAATATTTGAAGGACTACAATATTACATCACACAAAAAATGGCTCATTGGCTCAAATATTGCATAAAACTTGGAAGTTCCAATTGTCAAATAACATTTTTGAATCTGTTAAAAAGTTACAGAGGATAATATTTAATCCATCTATGGAACATGTTAAAACACTCTCTCTTCTTGTATTCCGGAGGTGAATGGCCCGCTCCCTGTAACCATACGACAACAACAACGACATGTATGTTAAAACACTCGTATTTACTAATCAAGATTAACAAAAGCCCGAAAAATTCAACACTAATGGTTCTTTAATTTTCTTGCCTTTACGGTTGCATATGTCAAGCGATATCCGTCATTTGAATACTTCACGGTGTACCTACAAAAAAAAATCACCCAATTAAGTAATCGAACGTTTTCAGTCAGGGCGCCACTGATTCTCGGAAAAAATCATCCTATTGGGCTTGTTTTGTTTGAACGGTACAACTTTCAGTCCAATCCGTTAATGTCACCCTCAAAATTCAAAAGTGTCTCATCTTCTACATCAACGTGAGACTTTTGTAAGACTCACCCTGCAACTTGTCCATCAACAAACCATGGTCTCCAAGCATTATCAGTAGTCAAACCAAGGGACTTGATCCATGATTCAAGGGAGATGTGTGGAACAATCATGTCATGATCACCACTGCATGACATACATTTAACACAAAATTTTATGTTATCGCAAATAGTTGAAGTCGAGAAACACTTAGATAGCGCTTGAATAAAAAACTTGATTGTGATTAAGAACGACAGTATTGTCAAACTCAAAAGTCATATTCCAAATATATCGAATGAGAATATCACACTCTCAGTCATGAACTAAAATTTTAATTCAAACGCTATAGTATGTTTGCAAAAATATCATGTATCATTCACCTGAAAACCAGAAGCTGCAAGCCAGATTCAGAGAGATTCTTATGAATTGGAACAATATCATTAATGTCAACAGTGTACCCTCCCAAGGTAATGTTGCATCTAAACCATTTCTCGACCGTTTCCTGGGCGACAAAATCAAATATGTCTCAGGAAATTTCTCATTGAATAGAATATACTTTCTCTGTCCGAAAGTAAAAAAAAAAATGTAGACAATTATTTTTAGACGTAGATGTGATGTATATTACTAGTCTTAATTAATTATCACTCACATTTTGGACTCCAAGTGCATTGTGCACGCCTTCATAATTTGCCCATATTGTAGACAACAAGTACTCGAAATTCTGAAGAAGAAGAAGAAAAAGAAAAAACGGTTTACTATAAAGAAAAATTAAGTATTATCACCATTTTTTTTTTCACTTTTATGTTATAAAAAATGACAATGATTTTAGACCGGATGAACTATTTAGATACATACCCTGCACCAGTAATCTTCGGATTTGACGGATGGTAGAGCCAAATGGTTGTCTGATTGTTCTCTTAGAGTTCTCCGAAGAGAAACGATACTTTGTTTTTTGGTTTCAGGAGTCAAGAAAGCACAATTAGGCTCCGTAAGCATCTGAAGATTGATAAGCTCAGTGCACTGTAACAACAACGACGACAACAAAATGTAACTATTATTCTTGACGCCAAGAACGATTTAAGAAAATGTTTCGATAAGTTGCTATTTTATACGCAAAATAGTACTAAAATGGTTCATAAATTATTAGAACTTGATCAATTAGTGTATGAACTAAGTTTATTTTAAATTTACATAAAGTTATTTAAATGAATCAATCGACATTCCTAATAATTCAGTGACCAATTTAATAGATTTCACTTTTATACATATTGAAATTAACCTGATCGATAGTGGTGACGATTTCCGTGCAATTCGGGGTTTTAGGACTGTCATAATCTTCCTCACAAGCAGTCTTTGCAGTCTAATAAATCATAACACAAAATTAGTAAGCTAAACAAAAATGGTAATTGTTCTAAATCTAATCACAAGAAACTTTTTAGTACAAACATAAAATTAATTACTTCGTAAACTTCATCTGATATCAACGCGAATCGATGCGCCATTTTCACTCTTGTATTCCTTTCAAGTCCCGTGTTTGTGTGCGCGCAACTAAGCGAAAGTCCCTGCGACAATCATGTTGTCAATCGTACGGAAATGGACCCAAAAAAAACTATATCTTTTGCGATAAAACAAAACAAAAAATATAATCGAACAAACATGTACACATATAAAATTAGATGCAAAATGTACTTTGATGTTAATGAATGGTTGGAGTCCATTCGCATTGCCTGCAAGTAAATTGAAAATCACAAATATTTAGTTAAATTAGGTAATATATATCAACTCAAATTCTATATCATAACTCAACTACATTGTTGAAATAAAAACTTTCAAGATTGCTCAATATGTATATAACTATTGCATATTCAATATTTTATTATTGCAATCAAGATTATTGAGTCATTTGAAAAACATTATCGTTTATATTTTCTCTTTTAATTAACGTGACTCGCACAATATTTATAAGTATTCGATTTGTATTTACCATGTAGTATATATTGAGCAACTTGGGGTGTAATTATTCCTGCATATGAATCACTTCCTAAATAAAATGGATTTGTCAAGAACTTTGGATGATCCCTCAACCACTGCAATACACATCAAAGTATCAAAATTAAATATAAGCGTGCGCGTAATATCTAATTAATACGTAAAATTAACAAAGTATGTTATATGAAAATAGTTAAAACAAAGTTGATTAACTCACATTTCTTGCAAATTGATGCATGCGTCTTGCTGCTAAGCCATCGGTTGTATTCCAAGCTTCTGTTGTTGTCGCGTAACTAAACCCGGTGCCTACTGGTGCGTCCAAAAATATAATATTCGCATACTGGAAATTAAATAATTAATTAATTAACAAGTTAGAGGATAAATATATTTTTGCATGACATTTTAGTATATTTGTAATGAACTTATATATATATGTATATAAGTGTTATGTACCTTTGTCCATGCATATTTCTCATATAACAAAGTTGGTAAGCCACCAGTGTAATTCTCAGTTTTGAATTTTAATGGACCTGCATGCAGACAAGTTTTAATAAACCATATGATTAACTAAAAGTACAAGTAAATCAAGGACCCCTTTTTTTGTTGTTCGATTTATTGGGTTTTGTTGGTTCAAACATCCGTGATCATTTATTAAATAAAACGTGACGTATCTATAAAATTTATTATGAATTCAAATATTATAAAACTGAGACATAACAATGCGGAATATCATAGATACACTTTGAAATATGATTTTGTGGCCCAACAAATTAAGGTGCAATACAAAGTGATGTTAAGTGGCATCAACCAGTCCAACTAGAAGTCAAACATGTCTCTCGTTTTCTAAAGATCGTGAATTCAAAACTTATTAAGTAAGACAGAAAAATGTTATATAAAAAGAGCGTTCTATTTATATATATAGTTCGGCTTGTTGAGCCTCCATTTCGGTCTAAATAAATTACTATAAACAACATCAACAATAATTCAAACTATAACTAACTTTCACAAGTTTTGCATTCTCCTCAACCTAAATTTAAAATCTAAGAACAATATTTTTTGGTTTGAAATGGAAGCCTAACAAATGATTGAACTACCAACAAAACAATGGAAGCCTACCAACTCTATTTATATAGAATTCGAAATTACTATCCCAACTATAGAAATGTGATGCTCCAACAATTGAGTTCAAACCGAAAACCTAAATATATTATACACAATAATAAGAAAAATGACATAAATAAATAAATAAATAAATCAATACCAATCTCAAAGAAGAGGCCATTCAAAGCAGAGCAACCAGGGCCTCCATTGACAAAGAGAAGAAGAGGATCATATGCAGGGTAGCCTTCAGATTCAATAAAATAGTAGAAGAACTCAACATTACCCACACTTGTGTATCTAATCACATAACAAAAACATAAAACATAAAAAAAAAAAACATTTTTAGCACGTCGGTTATGCATGAAACACCAATAGTTAATAACTGTAACCCGTAAGAAAAGTCGGTTTAATCTGATCGAGTTTGTTACAACAAAGCGCATACTCACCCGGTCTCCATATGGAATGGAAGCTCTCCATCATAGCCTGGCAAGGTCTTGACATGGAAGTCGGCGACCGTGCCGGAGACTGAGAGAAGAACAAGAAGAAGAAGCAAGTGAAAGGGTGTGTACATTTTGGGAACCATATTGGAAGAAGAAGAAGACATTGTTGGAGATAGCTGCATAAAAAAATGCCCCAATCACAAAGACATGGAGACATTGATATTACAGTAGAAACTATATATATATATATATGTATATTATTACTATTGCTTTTTTTGGTTGTAGAATGTTAGGTTTGTATGAAAAATTGGGTGAAATAATAATTATGGTGTGGTCAAAATAGAAAGTTAGGAGCATACCAAGATAAGCATATATAGGATGTTACATTAAATAATTGCATGAAATTGAACATTGTCATAGAATGTTAGATGGACTTAATCCATCCAATTATTTCTTCATTGGGTTTATTGCAACTAATTTTTCTAACTATATTATAAGAATGTTTCATACAGTGGTCAGGGCATGTTACTTCTTTGGGATTACAATAATTAAAATAATTAACCATCTAATAAATTATTGCGTTGATTTTCCTTTCAAAAAAATTTTTATTGCATTGATTTTGGAGAAAGAGATGTTGGTCTTTTTTTTTTTTTTTTTGGTTATTGGGAATTAATAAAACGTTCGTGATTTGAGTCCTTATTAATATAAATATAAATAAAACAATAGTTATATATTTTTTTTATTTTTTAACTCGAAAACTAATATTATATTACTTCAAATCGGACGATGATCGAAATAAATATGAGGGTTTGAAGACAAATCCATTCAGACAAGTCTGTCAAAGATACCGAAGACCTAACTAACTCGTGGGCCATTCGGTTCGCAGATCAAGCCATAAACAAAAAAGTGACACTATTAAATTGAGTTACAATGACAAAAACATCATGAATAAACAAACCGAAGGTACTGAAAAATCCTCTTCATCGACCTATCGTTATTCCTCAAAATTCCAGACTAAAAAAACTATTTTAATCCGTGGACAAGATAGTAACGCAACATAGTGTGTTGTTTCAACCGAGTCAAAAGAGAATCATTAAGACTCTTCCTACTTAGAGGGTGTTTGTTTAAGCTTATATTTAGTCAAACAAGCTTATAAGCATTAAAACAGCTCTTTTTGTCGAGTTACCTGTTTGATAAATTGAAAAGCTGTTCATAAGCTCATGCTTATAAGTCATAAAAAATAAGTTTGGGGTACCCAGCTTCTCATTTTTCAGCTTATAAGCACACAAAAAAGAGTCAGTTTGACCATTAAAAAGTCATTTATGCCCTTATATTTTATGTGATAAAAATAAATAAAAATTCATAATTTTGTTATTTGATATCCGATTTGAGTGATTTTTATGTCAATTACGTATAATTTTTCATTGAAAAATATGATTGTTTTTTTAAAAAAATTAAAATATTAATTATTTATATAAAAAATGTCAAAATTCGAGATTTTCAATTATGCATTCTTAATAAAAATCGTTAAAAAAATAGACAAATATGGAGAAAAAATCATAACTTTGTATTTTCATTTTCAATTTTGATAATTTTTTTTAAATATTCTTATGAATTTGTCACAAACAACATGATTATTTAAACAAAAAATTCACTTAAAAAATATTATCAATGTCTTTAATAGTCAATTTAACATTACAAATTGTTTATCATCACTTTTTACCCAACGATTCAGATGCTTATCAGCACTTTTTTACCAACCACGTAACAACTTATTGTTAAAAAGAGTCGAAGCACATTAATGCTTATAAGCTCTACCTGCTTATCAGCTATTTTTGAGAAGCTAATAATCATCTATTCATCCAAATACTCCTCAAATAATGTTTTGTTGGTTAGTTTCCTTTCTGTTTCTTATGTTTTGTAAGCCTTTTTGGCATCTTATGGCTCAATGAGAAGTACTAGCATTTACCCTTCAAAAATGTGAAGTAGCCACCAAAAAAAGTATAGGTAAAAAAAGTATAATCTTAAAAGGAACAAAAGAGTTAATATTTATGGGCCTTGGCCCAATATTAAACCATCTTGAGCCCAACCTTTTCCCGCTACTGAACACAGCAGTCTATACTCACGGTTAGGTTGATGAGCCAGAAAATAAGTCAAACTCGAAAGTAGAGGCAATTATATGGGCTCCTTGTCAATATAAATAAAATAAATAATTTATATTTTCTAAACCTAATATTAAAATGGGTAAAAATGTCTACTAGAATGATATACAAGTGATTTTATGAGCAATTTTAAAATATGATATTCATTTTATAAGAGTTACGTATAGTTTTTGCTACTCATGTTCCAAAATAAGTGTTTTGTTTCTATCCGAAAAAGTTAGTTATGCATGAATTACCAATAATGTTCTTGTAATAAATAGTTAAAACCTATTAAATTTGTTACGACATATGTGCATAGATTGAAATTGTAGATGATGCCCACACCACAATGTGCTTTGGATGCCACGGTTGTAGAGGTGTCGAAAATGACCCATAGATGTGGGTCCCCCTACCATGAGCATGGTCCCCGTTTGTGTGAATTATTTTATTCTTAGACTTTTTCGTGTGGCTCTAGCTCTTTGTGTTGACGTGACAATCTCAAGTGAAACTTTTATTTCTGAACGAAAAGCTTCTAATTTATTAATTCATATTAGTTTATCGTACCAAGAAGCATATGTGATAATGCAAAGCAAATTACAACTTTAGTTCTTGTAACAAAATAAATAGGATAGTTATAAAAATTTATTTTAAAGATGATAATAATTGATCCATCTGCGAAACATTTCATAACATTCTTTGCGTTTGAACTCTGGAGCTGTGTGACCTGCTCCCTACATAAATCATTACAACATATTGTAAGTTATACATAAATGAACACATTATATTTATTCTAAAATTTATCTTTATAATTATGACACGTGTATATATTTTTAATTTGAAAAATAAATTATTTAGTCAATTACTTACCTTTACCGTCGCGAACGTTAAGCGATACGCTGAGTCTGTAGAATAAAATCTTGTATATCTGCGCATGTTATATAAGACCACATATATATTAATGAGTGATACATAAACATGTGTATATTAAAGCCATATATGCATGTATATGCTTACCCTGCAACTTGGCCATCAATAAACCATGGCCTCCATTCTTCTTCAATAGTCAAGTTGAGAATCTTTAACCATGCCATCGTTCCTCCGACAGGAGCAACTATGTCAAGATCACCGCTATTAAGATCAACAAATAACAATTAGGGTTGAGAAAAATTGTCATTAACTCAAAAAATGATCAAATCGTTCATACATTAACGATATTTCAAATTGAATTTTGTTGATCAAGTAATAATTCATAATTTTTAAATCTCACGTCACTAGACAATTCAATTGACTAAATTGTTCGAACTAGTGATTTGGACAATGCGTCAAACTTACCTTAGATGTAAGTTTTAGAAGATTTAGTATTTGAGTATTTTCTTGATCACTAGTAGTTTAGTATTTTTTTTATCTCTTTCTGTTTCACTTCTAGCTAGCTAGATTGATGGTATAGTTTGAAATTCGATATTAGGTCGTTACCAGAAAAAGAAAAGATAAGATTGAGTGTAATATATATCTTACTTTTGCACCAAGACTTGCAACCCGTCTATTGTGGTGAGGTATTTGTGAACATCAATAACACTTAGCACGTCTGCAGTGTAGGAATATTGACCAATTAAACTATCATTGCACTTCTTCCAACCTCTTATAGATCCCTGAATTAAAATACAAACAAAATTACATATTTTCATAAATATGATTTTTGTTTCTCTTTCATATTTGAAACTATCGTGACAATGTTTGAACTATAATTTTTGTTTATAAATTAAAATAAAAATTAGAAAATGAAAATGAAAATCTTAATTTTCATGTACAAACTACTTTTTTTTGTCCCAATCGAGAAAAAATTTAAAATTGTTAATTCTCATTTCAAAATTTGTAATCCAAACAATATAGGTAGTAAATATTAGAATAAACCTGTCGAACGTGCAACGCTAGCTTCTTGAACCCTCTCATCGTATGCCCATATGTTGGATAGAGCAACACCAAATTGTTGCTGCAACAAGTGAACAACATCTCAGTAACTATTATGGTGCAATAATCTAAAAATAAGATTGGACTGGTACCAACTGGTCGATTAAACGAGCTATGATTAATTAAAGCTAAGTTCGATTGGGTAAAAAGTATAATCTCTGCTGTGTCACATTACTAGAAGATACAATCAAGCTGCCAACGTATATACATAAAGGAAATGGATGTTTCATGTGTTGTTGATTCATGTATTTTTTCACACTGAAATTAAGATATATCAGTCCACTCAGAAATTTGAGAATTCAATATTATCTAGTTACACATTAATTTTCACGTTGATAAATGTATAAAAGTTCATCAACTATTGTTTGTAAGTCCAATTATATATATTGCACTTTTTCGCACTAATGAATGATTGTGAAAAAAAATACACTTATAAAACACATGCACCAACAACACATGCGTCAATCTTCTTCATTTAAATAATAAACCGTTTCAGTTTCTAATCCGATATTCTTATATTAAAAAAGGGTATATATAAATACAGTGCTTGCCCAACAATAACTAGGGGAAGGTAATGTTGGACCTTTTTGGAGTTGAAGGAATTGATGTGCATGATGCTCTTCTAGGGTTCTTCCCCTATAATATTGTGCATTTAGGTTTGGAGATGTCCAAGTGCACTTAGCTTCCAAAATTTGAACATCATTTAGGTCTTTAATATTCTGCAACAATAATAGAATATGATTCAAAATACAATTTATTATTTAAAAAAAATACTAAGAAAATATTAGAAGTAACCAAGAAATAATACCATTTTGATGACTTTAATATCAGCAAGACATTGTGTATTGGATGGATCTATGTCCACATAAGTCCTATTGCAACTTTTTTGGGCTGACCGTAAGATAACCATAAATAGAAGAAAAACATCATATGAGAATGTAACTGTATATATTTCGATTTACTAAATCTGGCATGTTGTTACACGATATTATCCATCCAATCAATTACCTCATAGAGTTCGTCAGGTATTAGAGTCATCCTATGTGCAAATACTATTATTGAATTCTCCCTGATTGTTTTATCCGTTCGTGGGCTTCCTAGCAAATATCCCTATAAGATGATCAAATCAAAGTTGGCACAACAAATCAAGTATTTGAGTTACTTACATTGCAACAGCGAAATCATATAAAAATCGAGGACTTAAATTTCTATAAAAATAAAAATCAAAATAAAGAAATAGAAATAAAACTATCCGTACTTTGATATTCAAGCGCCGCAGAACTCCTGCTTCATTGGCTACAAGTACATACATCATGTGAAGAAAAAGAAGAA
>JAYMTF010002986.1:0-16444 GCA_036897485.1 Pelargonium nanum | reverse complement strand
ATTTATTACCTACCATTTCTCTATTTTCCCCATCTTTGTTTCTCAATTATCAAAATTTCAATTATGTAAAAACCAAATCAAGCTATTATTTCACTCAATAATTTTTAGCATTCTTTATATGATGTATACACGATTGATAGTAATCAACTTAATATATATCATATGTATACCCGTGCGAGTACATAGATAAAATCTCTCATTTCTAAAGTAGTTTATACGAAAATAGAACAGTACTAGTATTAAATTGAGTGGAAACATTCTTATCCTACATATTTGTAAGTAATAACCGTAATTGATCTTACTATTGGTCTGTTGCTCGTGACATATAACCCAACCCAGCCTATGCACGTCACAATTCACAGCCCAGCGTAAAAGCGGACGAATAAAAGAGGAGACAGACAGTTTAAGGAATTAATGCTTGAAAATGGCGGGAATATTTGGCGCCATTCACTGGAACCTATCTCTTCCCCTCTCTGTATTTGAACCCAAACCCACCTCTTCTCCACCTTCAAATTTTGTTATCTCTAACTGCAAATACCCAAATCTCTCCTCTCCAGCTCTCGCCATGGCGGCCCATCAAAACGGTTGCGCCTCCCAAATCGCCGCATCACTCAGAGTCAAAAAGCTCTCCGACAAAGCCGTATTGCCTTCAAGGGGCTCTCCTCTCTCCGCTGGTTATGATCTCTCCAGGTAAATATACTCAATCAAATCTAGGTTTTTTATAGCTCAGATTTCATTTCATTAGTGTAATTTTTTTGTGTGTATGTATTGTTTAGCGCCACTGAAACCAAGGTTCCAGCCCGAGGAAAAGCTCTGGTCCCCACCGATCTGAGCATCGCCATACCCGAAGGAACTTACGCTCGAATCGGTAGATCTCTCAATCTCTTTTTGCTTTGCTGTAGTGGTTTTGATTTGGTTTCTGAAATGGATTTGGTGTTTTTGATGGCAGCGCCTCGATCTGGGTTGGCGTGGAAGCACTCCATTGATGTTGGTGCGGGCGTGATCGATGCTGACTACAGAGGTCCTGTCGGGGTTATACTGTTCAACTACTCGGATGTCGATTTTGAGGTGAAGGTGGGAGATAGAATTGCGCAGCTGATTTTGGAGAAGATTGTGACTCCAGATGTTGTGGAGGTTGAGGACTTGGATTCAACCCTCAGAGGTGAGGGAGGGTTTGGGTCTACTGGTGTTTAGATTAGGTCTCTTATAGGTATTGTTACTTATTAGTTATGTTAAACACTTTGATCTATGAATGGAAAAAGGTTTTTGGATCTTCCTTGCTCTCAACTCTCAAGGCACATGCAGATTTGCTACTTTTGATACAATAAATATAATGTGGTTTATGTAAAAGTTGTAAGTTAAAGCACAATCTAATCCAAGCTAACACCATTGGTGATATCAATATCCTTCACAGGGCTTTCTTGTCTAAACCAACACCAAAGCTATTTATTTACCTATCCCTAACTGCGTCAAATACACTAATTCAGAGATTTGTATTCAATTTATGTCTAGCATTACTTGAAATAAGCAGGCTGAAAGAGAGCAATCCTCTGACCTTTTCTTATCCAAGTTTGTGATCTTGACTGAGGTGTTTAAGTGGTCCTCTCTGTAGAAGAATAATAATGGGTCTCCATTCCCTTGAGGCTAGCAGCTGCCTCCTCCCCAATAGTAGCTAACATGTGTTCGGATTTTTCTGCTAGTTGGTTAAACTCGGCCGTTCTTTGCTCCACATGATCATTGAGGGATGCAAATCCTGAAAAGATAGCCTGTCTGTTTTAGCTCTGACACCAACTTAAGTAGTGAATCAGCTGCCTGAACCTTTTCATGGATAAATCAGGAACTATTACAAAAAACGAGCCATTTGTGTATAAGTGCATAAAATTAGCTTTGGGAAACTTTGCAAAGATGCACAAGAGCCCAACCCAATGTCTACCAATTGCTAAAACATAAATGTGATTCCACAAACCAGAAGGTTTCTAACTCAAGATTCATCAATGATATATGTGAAAAAGTTATCCTAATTCTTAGGCGCTTTGCTGTTTCAGTAATGCAAATGGACCCTCTCTTGACTAAGTGCGGCGGCCTTATATTTTCTTAGAAAATCAAACATATATTTGGTTCGTAACAATTCGAATAACGATAGTAGGGCAACAAATTAAGTAGATACAAAATATGTGCACACTTGAGTGTGTGAGAGTTCAATGTTACACAAGCAAAAGCAAAATCACACTCACCATCCTGGCTGCACGCATCTCCATCATGAAAGATTCTTGGGAATTTCTGACAGGTAGATCATTCACCTACAACAAGCAAAGTGCATATTAAGTGACGATTGAATTGAACACAATTCCTTGCAGATATGTAATATGTATCATCCTTTCTACATCAAGGTTGGACAAGTCTATGCACACCTCCACACCCCAATACAAAACTATTTGTCATTGTAGCTTGAAATACTTATATGAGGGTTCTATTACTTGAACTTTCATTTCCGGTTACAAAGCCCAGACAACATGTACATTTTTGCGCATATTTGGTGTTAGGGCTATTTTTGGTTAGACAAACATCCCGCAAAATATCCGTTATTTCCCAAAATGAGAGTCCAATTTCTTTAAATGTTCTAGTCCCAAAATAAGTGCACACTTTCCATTTTGGTTAGCTAGTTATGCTTGAAGTATGAACACTATCCTCAAAATAAGTTTGTATGAACTTAAGTTTTTTATAACAAGAGCACACTGGGATATAAGGGGGAAAGCATAACTCTAATTTATTGTTAATTTTTACAAAAATAGGAAACTCATTTTGGGAGACAGGAGTCATGTTTTAAGTCCCCAGACTATTTTTTCTTGATCAACATTTCAGCAACATTGATGGGAGGTTTCGCTTCTAGTAGAGAAACAAAAAGGAGAATGTATTTTTTGATAAGCTGGAGAATGTATTTCTTGTATTTGATCATGAGAAAAAATGAGCTAGTAACAGATATGATGGACAAAGCATTAAAGGAGCTAGTACCTACAGATTCATTGGGCTAGTTTAGGGGTCAAGACTCAATAGGCTGTTTAGGAACAAAAAATGGCTTATTTCAATTAAGACATGTTAGACTAGTCGCTGGAGTCGATGTAAGCTGAAATACATCAAGTAAAACATACTCGGAGACCCCTCCTAGACCTGTGACTACAGTCTACCAAAGCTTCATATATCCAGCCAAACTACCATACCGCAGGTCCAGAACAGAAATAAACAACTCGTCCATATCCATAACTATCTACGCTGCCCTGAATTAGTTAACATCAACAAGACTAATCCTCTCCAAATTGGGTCCATCAGAATCACTAATATAGCACAAATTAAAACAACACATACCCAATTACTCAGCAGTAAATACATCAATAACACTCATTCTCAACCTGGTGTACACAGCACAAACATACTCGCAATTCATAATCACAAACCACCATATCTCCGCAGCTCCTCATTCAGACCTCTTTAGGGCCCGGACATTTAGGATGCATTTAGGATAATTGGCACATCTTTCTTAGATAAATAAGCTACCTATCTATGTTTAAGTGAATGGTAATCATAGTATTGAAGTATTTAAATGGAATGGAATGTTCTTACAATGAGATAAGCACTGAGGCAGTAACTTATCAAGTGATTGCAACAAAAGCAACAACAACAACTAACCTCGGTCACAAAGTTTATCACAGTGCCAGAACCAATTCCGGGTCAAGGATTGGTTTTGGAATGGTAGCATCAAATATAACCAGAATCAGTACTACTTTAGACACCTAACAAAGAATTAAGAGCTAACCTCATAGAATCAGAATTCTTTCCTCATTATATTCTATCCACATATAGAAAAAAAAAAAAAACTAAGACAGCCTTTGGATTAAAAATTTCCAAACCCATTCTCATGACCAAAAAAGCTTAATACAAACATGATGAACTGAAATTCCATTCACATTCACATTCCGATTCTTGATTCTCATTCCTAAACAAAAGTTCTATTCCAAACACAACCTAATTGATCCATAGACCTAAGAGCTTCAAGCCATCAACCATATGTATTTAGGACCCAATCCATCAGAAGATTCCAAAACCTCTCTTACTTGACTCAACAAGTTAGATTAGAAATGAAAATTTATACAAATTAAAAAAAAACAATGCATGAAGGACCGATCAAAACTAGAAGTTTGTGGAAATGGAAAAGGGTAAATCAGAAGGCAACTAACCCTAGCAACATTGACGAGGTGGCTGAAATTGTCAACTATGTTGCCAATGTCAGTTTCGACTCTCTGCAACAATGTCTTCTGTTTCTGAGCTGCTTGCAACGCAGCTGCAGCTGTGGGACCAGTTCCTCCGCCGCCGCCGCCGCCGCCGCTACCTCCTCCGCCCTTATTCATTGTTCTTCTCTTCTCTCTCCTTCTCGGACTCAAATCTGGAAATGCAAGTATTTGTTTAGATCGCCGGTGCCGGTAAATTAAGAATTATGCATTCAATAGCTTCAGCGAGTAAAGGTCGAGTCCTGTGCTTAAGGCTCAGCTAGCTTCAGCTATGGAAGTAAAGAAGACAGACCTTGTTCTTGTGCTGTGACTCAAAACTTGTTAAGACTTTTAACAGTTTAACTTTAACTTGTTATAATATAACTTTTTTTTGTCTATTTATAATTTTTCTTTTTTACAATTTCATTAATGAATTTTAAGTTGAGTTGATTCATAATAACAATTTTATTAAAGAATATTTGTAATAAAAAATGTACTTAAGGCAAATTTCTTAATTGTAATTGTAATAAAGGTTATTTAATTTGTTCGTAGGGCATATGTAAGCACGTCGACAATACTTGTTTCGCAACTCAACGTTGGGTCTCTGTCATAAAGTTACATCATACTCTATGTATTACATCAGTGGATACTAGTTTCATTCATCAAATCACGCCACTGCTCGAGCTCAAGAGAACAACTATGTGGGTATTTTGGGCGAGGTTTACGAGTATTATTGACGAATAGATAAAGTTCTTGAAGTAAATTTAGAAGATTGTGGTGTTCAAATACAGTTGGTATGATCCTACACTCAGAATAGGTACTAATACTCGCCCTTGTACAAGATTGTTGAAGTGAACACTACTAGAAAATTGAAATTCTATCGCTATGAGCCATTTATATAATGGCATCACAAACGTTGCAAGTTTATCTCACACGTTGTACTTCTATGTGAAGGCAACAAGTTGATTGTGAGTTGTTTATCATAGATGATTAGCTATAGAAGATGTTTGGATGTTGAAAAAGAATGATAATCATTTGCACCTTTTGTTTGTGCAATGTACATTACCATGTTGAATGAGATTTATTCATGTTTATTGGATATTATTTTTGCATTTTATTTTAGATGTCAGTCAGACAAAATAATGAATGTGAGAGCTCGCCTCCGCAAGGAGATCGCGTCGTAGGGAGTCTGGCGGCGGTGCACATCGATTAGCTTAGAATGACGTCATTATAAATACCCATCAATGATCATCTTATGTATCTCATTATGATGTAAAATATGATATAAAAGATGTACAAATTATGATGTACGCGTTTTTGATGTACACGTTGGATGAAGACGAAATGAAATAAAGAAAATAAGAACTCGGTGCAGAGTCGAAATGGGTTTACACTTTACACAATGCTGGAACTTGTAAAAGGGGAACGGCAAGTTGGACAAGTAAGTCTCTTGAGCAACCAAAGATCAATGCAAGTGGTGTGAAATACATGGTTACAAGCCGGAAAGATCCTACAGCTCTCCCCACTTACAAAACCATCCAAGCAAATGGCACAACTAGTACTTGTACTCAACCATCCTCCTCCGTTGTAGTTGAAGCAAGGTGTTTCTCGTAACTCTTCAACGGACATGAACATGCCGGAGGAAGTTTCTTCCTCGGAAGACAATAACGATGGCGAATCAATATCAACATCAATAATCTCAGCTGGACATATAAAATCAATGAGCAAGTTGGAGATAACGGCATAGGTGAATATGAGGGCCGCGACGCCAAGGAGAGGCACATCCGGGAGGAGGTGTTGAAGAAAATGGCCGCCGGGAGGATACATTTTCGAGAAGATAATTGAAAACATGAAAAGCAGAGGAAAAGGATGAGAGGGGCATGTAATGTTGCAGACTCAAGCCGAGTAGATGTAGAAAAAGGCAAGAAAATGGCAACTTGTCATCAAAGGAAGTACCGAGGTTATGTTAGTACTTAACGCCCAAGCTGCCACACATGAAGCCACCACCTCACCACTAAAGTAGTGTAGATTTTGCAAAGCAAACCAGTTCCTGTGGTGAGAAATATATTCAGGTTGGTCTTTTGTTAACGTAAAAACCGAATCCAAACATCATGTGATCTTTCTTGGCAAGCCAAAACCATATAATTATCAAATAATATGGTAGCTTAGGTAGCAAAACAAGAAAGCATATGACTATATACGGATATCATGGAGACTCTTCCACGTATCAACAACCTGTGCAGCAAGCCTTGATTTTGGCTTTGAAGCTGGAAAAAGAAAAAAAGAACGGAAACTTGGAACGGTAAGCAACATAAACATGCTCGGGAATCAATCCTTCAATTGATAAACTGCAAGATTTATTCAAGTCTGTCCGCTGTGCCCATGATTGTTCCCAAAGTTGATTATCAATTACATCACTGTGGCAAAGGGGCTCGTGGATTGCTGATAACTATATAGAATCATAATGATTCTCAAATATCAGTATAATGTAAACAAAAACTGCATGAGTTGATAATCCCAGAATAGGTGTTGTTAAAATCCGACAGTTTCATACATGGCAAAATCGGGGAGTTCATTTGACTTGAAAGGGTGAGTTCTCAGCAAAGAGCAGTTAAATCCGCGGCAGAAGAGTGGGAAGATCAGCTGGAATATCTGCACTTGCCTGAAATCAATACATGCACCGATCTCGGTTAACATCTTGTAAAAAAATATAATAAAAATAAATACAGGAGCACCCCCTTGCAAGTTGCAAGGAGCAATAAACATCAAGGTTATTGCAACACCATTACGCTATTATAATAATCACTGATGTATAACCCTAAACCCTGAAACAGGGAAGAAAAATGGCAGACGAAAATAATTTCTATATTCCTCATCTTTTCTTCATAATTATATTATTCCTTGAACTTCTCACAACTATGTCTCTTTCAAGAGAAAAAACAATAATATATAGTGTCATGTCTGCCACAATTAGGATAACAAATTTTAATTGTACTTTCTTTTTTTTTATAAACATTTTATTGAGATGGTACATTGCCATACCTTAAGGTATCTTGTTAACACTGTTTTGGTACTGAAATTAAAGCCCTCAACTGGTTCTCCTTTTGTTCGAGAAGCATTAAGTTGCTTCCTAACTTGAGTAGCAAGAGACTGCATTTAGAATACAGCCAATTTGTCAAGAAACATAGAGAGTGTACTAAAAATAAAAAAGCAACTGGAAAACAGGAAATGCATCATAGTTGGAAAAAGAAAAAGAAAACAGAAGTAATTTCTTGTAGTACTGAATAGGGCAATAACATGATAATGGTCCTTTAGGTGACATACCTTGCCCAACTCAACTCCCCACTGGTCAAAGGAATTGATGCCCCATATGAAACCTTCCACAGCAATTCTGTGCTCATAGATTGCCAATAACTGAAGAAAACAAGCAACAATCTATTGTTTAGACTACAGAAGCAGAATTAATACACATTTGCAGAAGTGAAAACACTCCAACAGACACTATCTGCAACTATTATAAGAAATGATGTCTGCCCTGTATCTGTCAATTAAGGCGGTGATCAAGAAAGTAGAAAAGGTGCCATTAGTATCTTACAGCAAAGGATGAGCACAAATGTTCAGTTCATTACAAAAGGACAGAAAAATGAAAGTCGCCATCAAGCATCAGAAGAGAGGCACAAGCCATAAAGTAAAAAGAAGAGAAGTTGGATATGGAGAATACTATCTTCTATTCATTTGTTATAGATACTAGTACTTTTTTTGTTCCAAGTACTAACAGGCTCTTGTTTATAAATATTATGAGCTCTACTTTCATCTTTGAGTTTGACTGATGATGTACAAATGATTTAGAGCACCTTCCTCCACAAATATACCAAACACTGGAATGAGATTCAACTTATTTATTTGCTGGAGATAATAATTATAGCAGCTATACCGCAAACTGCAAAATGCAGTAATCAAAGGCTAGCTGCAACCAAAATGGAGATTCATTTAAAATCTTTACTAGTCGGTGTATGAGGTGTCATACAGTCCAGTATCTATGAGCAATTGTAATATTTCAGGTTGATCACAACCAGGCACTCTACCATCCTGTCAAATTAGGACTGATAAAGTAGGCTCAGGATATGCTTAGCTAGTCATTAATAACATCCTGAAGTTCACAAGTTAAAAAAAGGCCAAAACACGGATTTAGCTGTTTATCAACATTTGAGCATTCAGTTGTGAATTGAACCTTATGGGGCATTTCAGTAGCTTAAAAGCAGCTAAGCTAAAGTAAAAGTATGAGAAGAATCACAAATCCTTGAACGCTTAATCAACTGCACATGTACAAACTGCTTATGGAATAAATTGCTTAAGACAGAAAACTCGACCTGGCCAATATTGTAAGCATTCAATGATGGAAGCAGAAGGCTGAGAGAAGGCCTATTGCCAGAGAAGGTCTGTGAAGATGATAGATAATACATTTGTTAGTCATCATTCAGTAGTGGAAAGAGAGTTCCAGTTAGGAAAATGAAAGCATATTCACCTTGTGTGGAACGAGATGCGGTGCAACATTCTCCTTCTGCAACTGTTCTGGGGTCTACATGCATAAAAAAAGGGTTATATTATCAGATTCAGATCCATAGACAGAAGCATCCCAAAAGGAGACTATAGAGCCTACCTTTCCATAAGCAAGGGCATCTGGTTGTGCAAAGAAGTTAGACATGAGCTCATCATGGTTACTAACCACCTCACCTGTTTAAAAAAGCTAATTTTAAATTATTCTTGAAATAACACACAAGTACTTTGCTTAGACCAGATTATAGTTAGGTACCTTTCAGGTAAACAGGTTGCTGGCTCTTCACAACACCGATGAAATCACAAGGAATAATACGTCCCTGGACAATTCAAGAAGACAATTTATTGTTGGAATGTGTTGATTTTTCATAATAAATTATGTGATCTGATTGTATAGTAAATCATGTGATTTGATCCAAGTAAATTATGATAATCAATCAAATTTGTTAGGAATAAAAGAAATTATGTTGGTGTTGAAAAATCAATACATAAGAAAGTCTATTTAAAGGCATGATAGATAACTACTGATACTAGTTATAAAGGAAAGATAAAATTAAAGAGATCACAATGGACAAAATCAAGAATATTGATATAACTGAATATGCTAATTCATTATAACTGATTTCCTAAATATATTCACTAACACACTCCCCTCAAACTGAAGATGATAACTTTCAGTTTGGGGAAGAAAAATTGATAGACTGGCAAGGGGGCTGCAGGTCATTGTGGTGGCGCATGCGGCGAAGAACAATGAGAGGAAACACTCGGGTTGTTGATGGCAAGAAAAAGGCGACCATGCATGTGTGTGAATGATAATCGAACACCAGGAAGGGGGTCGTTGGAGCTTCACTGAAGGAGAATGCTGAGGAGGACGTAGGGAAGGCGCCCAAACCAAATGTTGACGGCTAGAACACTAGTTTTTTTTTTGTGTGCTCGCGCGTGCATGTGTGAAGTGCAAGTGACTTACAGAAGAAAATAATAATATAAAGTTCATTGAAGGAGAGAGTTGAATATCCTTAAGTTCAACAATTATAAGGAAACATTGTGCATTGTGCTGTAACATGTACTTAAGCTAAGTTACATGCTCAAACTCAGACAGAAAACTTAGATTAGAACACATCAGAAATACTGTAGTATGATTGAAGATAAGGTTCAGTTCAATTGATTGGAAGATGAACTACTTGACTCATGTTACGAATGGAGTGGGTGGTAAATATTGAGAAAAAGACCCTTAGATAAGCAAGGACATAAACAAAGGCTTCATGACGTATTTGCTGCATGGCCAAACTTCTCTAGCATGAACAAGTCATTCTGCAAATACTAAAGAAGTCTTAGCTATGGCAGCTAAAGCTCAATGGAGTATAGGAGAGCAGGACCCATATTTTGTTACACTAATATACATATATTTTTTATGTTAATCATTGCATGCGCTGATTAAATAATAAATGTGACTTGTTTGCAATAGACGTATACCTGGTGAATCAACTGATAAAAGCTGTGTTGACCATTTGTTCCTGGTTCACCAAAATCAATTTCACCAGCTTCGAAGGGAAGTGGCACACCATCAATTGATACCCCCTTGCCATTGCTCTCCATGCTAACCTAAATTAACAAAGCATAACAACATTCAAAGGAAGCTTTAGAGAATGTACTCACAGAGTACCAAAAAAAAACGAACCTGTTGTATGTGAGGAGCAAGTTTCTCCAGAGCTTGGGAATAAGGTAAAATGGCCTGGAAGAACACAAAAAGTCTCATTGTTATCATACAGCTTGTAAACTCTATTACAGAATGCTTAAAAAGTAGAAATCACAATATAGTCTGAAACAGATCATAACTCACTCTTGCAGGATATCCAAGGAATGACACATTCCATATGCTTAATAGACCCAAGAGGACCTGAAACACTGAAACTTGTTACCTAAAATGTCACACATGATAAAAGAACATCCAAGGTTGGTACCTTGAAGGCCATTAGGATATTCTAACAAGAAGATGATCTTATGTACATTTAAAGGGCCATGGCAAAAAAGAACCCAATGTATCTGGGTTGAAGCTTCAGATGAGCCATCAGCACTAACAAAAAGCACAATTTAATAAGGCTTATTTAAGTCATCCTGCCTTATGTTACAATATTTTTACAGTATCACTAGTAGATTAACCTACATTTGAAAGGACACACAATTATATAACTGGTTAGATCACATCATCCGGAAACTTACAGGTATGTTTTTCTCGAACGGAGCAGAAAAGAAATGCTGATCAATGCTTGAAGCTCCCTTCAAGAACCTTAAATCACATTAAGTATACATTAAAATGAAGTTGAAATGCATTTAGAAAATGTTGAAATAAAACATTGAATTATCAATTATGATGATAAAAAATATCTATTTAGGTTCTGAATGGTTCATAAACTAGAACTCTTTATTGGGAATTAAATCAACTACAAAATATACCAGCTTAAAATATAAAACAAGGTCTGTAATACCTATTCACTATGTTCTTTAAATGGAGGATTCAAGATACAGTTATCATTGTTTGCAAATCCATACATTGACAGGGAAAGGTCTAAAGTAGCCTACTTTTCACAAGGAGAACCTGTATCTAATTTTCACAAGTACCCCTTATTCAAACTTCACAAGTCGCCTACTTTTCAAATAAAAATTTCCATTTGAAAAAGAAGATAGGGGTATGTTGATCTGCCTAATATTTTAATGCAACCAGCAAATAGGATAACAGAGAATTTCCCACGTAAAAAGATAACTACTGGAATCTGACGAGGACAAAAGTGCTTTCATATCTAGCCACAAAAGTCCTTCTCTTTCTTTCCCCAGTTTGATTTTTGTAGAACCTACGTACTTTCTTTAAACGAAATATATATTTTTTGAGATTTTATCAAATCTGCAATAGATATAGTATATCAACTCAACAATGGGTACTAAAATCATATAGACATGCTGAAAATTCAGAGTGTCAAATAGTTAAAAATACATACTTCTCAACAACAGAGAAACCATATTGTAAGGACAAGGGTAACACTCCAACAGCACTGCAAACTGCCATTCACAACCAAATACCAATGAAACACCAGATTAAATTTTAGATCTTCCAAGCAAAAGCAATGTACTTACCACTATAGCGTCCTCCAACCCAGTCCCAGAATGCAAATGCATTATTAGGATCAATCCCAAACTTTTCTACAAGCTGAATCAGAAACAAATTGTAACTGAAATTCCAGATTAGAATCTAGTAATACATTATTATCTAGTATGTACTAATGCAATAGGTATAATTGGATTGTTTGGAATACTACAATTAATAATGAGGAATATTAAGCTTGGAACATCCAAACGCATTCATCTCATGATGAGTATCTTCTAAGAAGGCCAAATTTCTAAAGAGAATCAATAAATGCATTAACAACTCACGTATCTGATACTGCTCCCCCAGAAGCCAGATTTCCTCTCAGGTTGCTTATGTTTAAGGGTCAATATAAAAGGCAGAGGCTTTGAAGTGAGGGGAACGAATGATTATATGAGGATCCATATTTCTTTGTTGACATATAAACAAGTAAAGTTATCAAATTAGAAACCTCTTTCACCCACACAAATAAAATAAGTGTCTTTACAACTTAAAATGCAGCATGTACATAAAAACACATAAAAAAAAGGAGGTGAGAAGAATATGTTACCAACTTACCGCTAGATTAGTACTGACAGCCACCATATGCTTTGCCACCGCAGAAGGCCTGAAATTAGAACCCCAGTCATAAAAGCGCATGATGAGAGAGAGTGTATGTGTGTGGATCAGAACAAACACCCCCTTCCCTCTCCGCACACAGAACGAACCTTCTGTGGTAAAATTCTTGAAATTGTAAGGAAAAAAATCCTATTCATCTCTAACGCGTGCATATTTATCAAAGAATATAGAAAAATCTTGAACAATATGCAAAGTACTTAGAAGAAACCAAAATTGTCCCAAAACATTATAATTTTACAATATATTTCCTTTTTACTTGTGCACACTTTTTCCTCACTCTTGAGATAATCTTTAAAATAATTCTCCGAACTAAATTCCCAATTCAGAACTATCCTCTTTTCTATCATTCCAGAATCCTGAAACTACACCAAGGATTTCAAGAATAGGTGAATTATTGCACTAACCCAAGAGCAGCTGAAATCCATTCCCTCAGAGTCCGAGCGTTCAACATAGTTTCAGCCGTCGTAAAAGTCTTTGAGACGACAACAACTGCATTCGTCATTTATAAAAACTAACAATTAGAATGAAACCCCAGGTCAAGCTTAGAAAGGAGATGAGCACATTGCTATTTACCTAAAGTAGTTTCAGGGTTTAGCCCTGTGATATTTCTCGCAACATCAATAGGATCAACATTTGCAAGACTGCAGGCATATGCAATTAAAATATTAGCTTGAGCTTGCGAAACAATCATTTGCAATATCACCTGATATAAAAATATAGTACAAGTTTTACTTGCATATGATCAAACTAAGAACTATTATGCTAAAGCACATATTCATTTCAAAAATGGATTTACATGTCTTAAGAAAATATTTCATTTTCTCTAAGTTTAGGGAAGGTTGAGAAACTGAAAACCAGGGAAAAGAGGTAAAGTGGCACCTTAAGCCTCAATAAGATATTCATACAACCATACCCTTTTCAATTCACTGTACAGAACCACATACTATAAAAGTGACACATGTATACTTACAAACGCAGTTGACGTCCCTTAGCAGATGTAACAGCCTCCGAATCTGCAAGTTCCCATCATTAATCCCATAAGCACTTTGTTGCAGAACAAATAATAAAAATGAGGATTAGAATAATTTTTTAAGGTAAAAGACCACAGAGAACAGCAATGGAGCAGCCATTACAACCTGTTTGAAGAGCAGTGTGCACAAAGAGAGGACCTAAGAAGCTGCCACCAATACCAATGGCGATAACATCCTTCAGCGCTTTTCCTGTGGCTCCAACCTACCAAACTTTACTTATTACTTGACAATTCGAACGTCAGATACTGCCAAAGTAGATGAGATGATACAAAGGGCCATAGCTTACCCAGGAACCACTGCGAATCCTCTCTGAAAAGTCTTGGATCTTGTCCAAGACCTTCCAAACATCTGGAACCACATTCTTCCCATCACTGTTTATAACCGCATCTCTTGAAGCACGAAGTGCAACATGAAGCACTGACCTATCCTCTGTACTATTGATCTGAAGTTGCCGCCAAACACCAGTTAAAACAATCAAAACTCTAAGTTCTTATTTTAGAAACGCTTCTTAATTCTACCATCTTTATATATGTATTATTTAAAAAAATCTTTCTTTAGTGCCAGAGTAAACACCACAGGTAACAGGTTTACACAATCACACCCCCTATTCTCATGCCAGAGACTTCCTTACTCACAAAGAAACAGATAGAGTCCAACGCAAGAACTTCCAAACTCAATTACAATGTAGATCTTCATACCATATGAGTTTACAAATTAATTGTGCAAGGAAAATAAACCCCAACTTACATGCTCCCCTTTGAACATCCTGTCAATCTTTTGCTTCAGACAAGCTGTCTGCATTGAGACAAGGTCATGGATAATCAGTAAAAAAGAAAAGGTATGCATCACTAGTCTGAAAAATGAAACAGCCGGAACACACCATGGCTAATTTTAAGAGCTTATCCATGGTCTCAAGCGTGGCACATTGCCGCGAGTAATCCAAAAGCATCCCATCAAATTCTCTACACACAAAATAATACACAAATCACAAATTGATCTTATAATTGTAATTGCATGTATGCTTCACATATTTATCTCTAACTGTGTGTATTATACTCTATAATCTAAACAAGGAAATGAAATAAATGAAGAGCATACACCATCATTGACTGGCATCGCTTCTCGTCATTCATCAACTCGCGTAAATGTGTCTTCCTAATATCCTCCACATGAGCCTGCAGAGTATTATGAGTTTCACATTCAAGTATATACTTGACTCAGACATTATCAACAAAGCTGGGTATTCCTTTACCTTCAAACCCTTCCAAGCCTCCGTGTCACAGATGAGAGCTGACGAAGCCATCTGATATCCAAAAAACAATCAAATCCACTGCGTCAGATAGCAATTACCAACCAATTATATCAATGAATGTCATTTTCTCGGCAACCAAACAGGTAATAGAAAGAAAATTAAGAGATAAAACGAGACCTTAATTAAACAGAGTGAAGAGACACAGCAGATATAGGGGTTTTGAAGGAAGCAATGATCGGATGATAAATCGAAAAGGCTTGAGAGAGGAAGCAATAGAAAATCTGAGAAAAAAGAAGAAGATGGTTTTGAGAGGTTTTTGTGCAGGCAAGGCAGACTGAGGAATGAAAATAGCTGAGGTGATGGGAAAGGAACTGAAGGTTCCGAAGCATGAAAACAAGAAAGAAAATGAAGTTGAGGTCACGTGATAGGGATGAGGTCCAAATTTCCAATTGTCCGCAACCGGTCACTCCGTGCTAGAAATTACTCATATGAACAAGTCACTTACAACATATAAATACTTACAAGAATTTTCGAAAACAGAAAGTACCTAAAAGAATTTTTGAAAACAGATGAGCCCTATAGACATTCTCACTTACATTTTGTCAGTTAAATCAAACGAAAAAGTGCACTTTAGTTATCATATGTTTGTCGCGTGCTATTTCTTTTTTCAAATGCCTAAAACACCCCTCACTTTTCATCAGGTGACTTCCGGAGCTTGAATTTTCCGGCGCCGAAAACTTACCGCGGTTGAATTATCAGGCGAGTTTTAAAATTGTGGTGAAATTAACCCATCTATGGTATACCCACATTACCATGTCAACAGATTAGCATTGAGTTGTATATAAATTAAACCAGGCCAAATGCATAGATCTATAATTGTGCATGACAGTTACAAACTCAATTAAGGCCTTGTTTGGGAACACTTCTACACCTGCAAGAGTTGCTGCACATCCAATAATGTTGTGCCAAATCATAAAAAAATTCAGCTTTTCTCTCTCTACTTTGTAATAATTGAGAAGTGAAAAAAAACAAATATTTTTTACTTATTCTGACATAAGTATAGAGAGAATATCTCTTCTCCACTCTTTTGTAATTATGACTTAATATAATATTAATATAAATAATTTTTTCTTACTTTTGTTACCAAACAAAACCTACTTCTATAAGTGCTTTTAAAAGCAAGTAGAGGTGTTCCGAAACAACCTCTAAGTGATTCTCTTCCAATTACAAAAGATCTTTGTAGACATTTTGTAGGCCCAACATAAATATGGCCCAACATTAATATACATACAGATGAAGCTCAGCTTCTTTAATTCCAAAAGATCTTTGTAGACAATTTGAATTTGTAGACCCAGCAGAAATATGGCCCAACATAAACATACATACAGATGAAGCTCAGCTTCTTCAATCTTATCACAAATGACAAACCTAACTGCCTAAGATATAGCAATTGCCATTTGGGAGCAGAGCTCAGCTTCTTCAATCTTATCCGCAAACCAAAAGTCTAAAACCCTAATTTTTTTATTTTCAGATAATGGAGATCTCTGCATCATCTTCATCATTTACTCCAAGGTCTGTTTCTCTT
>JAYMTF010002985.1:0-16446 GCA_036897485.1 Pelargonium nanum | reverse complement strand
CGCTCCGCACCCACAAATTCACTGAGGCGGGTATGAGTGTTAATCGATGACGTGGCATCACCTCATTGGCATGGTGTTTTCTCTTGCACATAGTGACCGGAATCTCAGTCATGATTTATCGGCTGAAACTCTTAGTCAAGTATTATTATATTGAAGTGATAAAAAAGTACCTCCAAGAAGCCATTTGTATCAGCAGCCAGAGCTTGCAATGCTTTCTGAGCTTCATTGACGTTGAGGCCAGCTCTGCTAGCCACGTCGCCGATGGTGACCCTTCCTCCGGCAGCGTCAATGGCATCCATGGCGCGCTTTCGCACATCAGAAGGCAATTTATCGCTCTCGACAGCACCTCCGGGCCTGATTCCGGCAGCCACATCAATGCCAGCAGCTCCGACGACCGGAAGCAGAACCCTAGAGTTGACGGTTCTGGATGAGCTTCTGTGGACAATGGGTGTTTGGATAAGGGGAAAATGATTGGGGAATCTGGAAGAGAAGACCGAGTGAGGAGAGCAGCGAAGCTTGGGTGAGAGAGTGAAGCAAGTGGAGATTGAGGCCATTGATATTTGATTCTTTCCTGAGAAAGATTGAATTTTTACGATGTTTTGACCATTGGAGAGAGAGAGAGAGAGAGAGAGAGAGAGAGAGAGAGAGAGAGAGAGAGAGATTTGCAGGATGGTCCTAATGGGCGTGGAAGAATCTTGATGGCAAGGCCAAGACCCAGAGGCTGTGGCTCACAATTGGAGCTTCTCTCCAATAGGAAATGTGGGATGAGAGGATCACGTTTGACAAATGCCATATTTACCCTTTGGTAATTTAATTTCTGCTAATCAAATTAGGGGTAGAGGTGACAGTAAAGATTTCACGTCGAATTTGACGTATTTGTTCGGATTCGGATGTACAATAGGCAATTATAATACAATTCAAAGGATGGTCGGATCGGGATTTTTGTGTTAAATCGAAACAGATCGAATTCGAAGTGCTAGAGTAAAATGAACTAAATTTTGAATGTTCATGAGTTCATATCCATGTCACATTTCGAACGAATGGGTCTCCCCCAGGTACTTTAAGGATGGTCTTCAACATACAGTTTACCTTATACTTACGAGACGGACGCTGATCAGTGTGCTTATGGTGCAGGTATAACCTCTTTTGACAGGATATCCGCTTTATATTACTTGACACCCATGAAAAAGGTTGGTCGCTCTTTCCGGATGCAGGAGTTTGGAGTTTCGCGCAGGTTCGATTCTCTCGGTCCATGACATACAACTCTAACATGTTGAATCCACGTGCACGTTGAATTGTATCAGACCAACTTCTGGATTAGATGAAGCAAATTCGTACATTCTAGGTCTAAAGGGTGAAAATTGGCCTGATCAACATTCTGAACTCTAAGTTTTGTTTGAGTCGGATTTGGATCGGCTTCTTCAACACGGACAAAATTGACCTGAAATCCGAAATTGTCACCTCTACTAACAGAAACAACACATTTTGCCCAAAAATGAAGTTGGAATTTTTATAGGCAAACAAACCCTAACACAACTTCACTAAAGCCTTCATTTTGCTTTGCCTACTCCACAGTCAACAAGGCGCACACACAAGATGAGAATTGGGAGCTTCCGTGCCGCTCCGGCGTCCAAGCTCGCTGCGCTCGGCGGAACTCTGAGCTCTCCCATCAATGGCAGGGACAAGTTTGGAATCTGCAAAGTCACGCCTTCTTCTTCTTCTCCAGTCTCGAGTAAGCCCGCTTCTGCTTCCGATTCATTCTCATCCTCCACGTTTCTCTTTGCTTTTACTGTCTCAACGTTTAATTTTTGTGTGTGTGATTTTGTTCGTGTAGAATCGCGACCAATGTCTATTAGGTGTGCAGTTCGTTTCCGCCCCTGCATTGACATCCACAAGGTATGTTCACATAAATTTGTCATTTTTTATTTTATTGTTCTCTATCATGTTGTTTCAGCTACTTGTGATTCGATTTGTTGCTGGTTTTTCTGTTTAATTGGATGAGAAACACCCACAAAGAACATGCTGTTTTGAATTTCGATGATCTGGGACTCTGGGTATTTTCTCTGAGCTTCAATACAATGCCCAAGTTTGGGTCTTTAAATCTGTGATCTCATGGAAAGTTATAGAAACTGTGATCTATAGGTGGTTTCATGCAAATTATTATTATTTTACGTGTTCAATTTTTTTGGGTCAAAGAGTTAAATGATATGGCTAGCAGATGGAAAGAGTCTAATCTATTTGCCTACCGTGTTTAATTAAGTCACTGTATTGTTGGCTCAGTAAGACTGAATTTGGCATGTAGACTTTTTTCTAAATTGAAATATGAATCAGGGTAAAGTGAAGCAAATTGTGGGATCAACCCTTCGGGATTCAAAGGAGGAGGGATCTACTCTTGTAACGAACTTCGAGTCAGATAAGTCAGCAGCGGAATTTGCAAATCTCTACAAAGAAGATGAATTGACAGGTGGACATGTAATCATGCTAGGAGCAGATCCTTTAAGCAAAGCTGCTGCTTTTGAAGCATTGCATGCGTATCCTGGTAGGTCATCGTTAGCTTTGGTTATGAATTATATCGTTTGCTTCCTTTTGGAATTTTCTTGTTTTCAAGTTTTATTTATAAAGCGATTAACTGGTGTCTAGATGAATGTATTTCATGTCAATAAAAGATTGTGAGAGACCATAGGCAAGTATGAAGTTTCCTCCCTAGATGTAGCTAATTTAATGTTAAACCTAATTGTCCAAGGGAACACTTTTTCCCTGCTAACTAAGTTCGTCCTTGTTAGGAGTTCTATATGCATTGTTCAGTGCATTTTTGCAGATTTAATTACATGAGGACTTGTGGATTAACTAAATCTTTCATATTATTTTGTTAGAGCACTACATAATTGGAAGTTTAAAGCTGAAGAACCATTACCTTGTTTGCAGTATTTTTTGTGTGTTTCTTAGGTGATAAGTCAATCCAGCACTTTAGGTTCTTATGTTACTACTGACATTGCAAGATGGATGCTGCACCTTTGATCTCTACGGTTGATGATTTGTCTAAAACTTACAGATTTTCCATCTGCTGAACTTACGGTGAGGACTGGTTAAATCTAGGTGGCTTGCAAGTTGGAGGTGGAATCAGCACAGAGAATGCTTTGAGTTACATAGAGGAAGGAGCCAGCCATGTCATTGTCACATCAGTAATCTCTTCCCTCTTTGTTTACTACATCTACATTTATTTGTCTGAGCAAACACTTACTTTACAATGTGATCATCCTTGTTGCCATCTAAAATACATAAGTAGTTTTGTGTGTAAGGATTTTGTGAAAGAGGGGGCAGGTAAGGATGATCCCACACATCTTGCTCTATTAGGAAATATCTGTCTCCTACTGATGAGTTTCTGCGATTTCTAAATTGCTTAACATGATTCTTTGTCGAATTGGATGTTTGTTATCGAAATACTTAACTGTTTATTCTCTGTTCCGCTACTCAGTATGTATTCAACAATGGACAAATGGATCTTGAGAGGCTTAAGGATCTTGTTCATGCTGTTGGGAAACAGAGGCTTGTATTGGATCTTAGCTGCAGAAAGAAGGTATGAAACAAATGCTGAGCTGAACCTTTGCTTATTTGTGGCCCATAGAGTTGAGAGTACTACAAGGGATACATGACTCTGGCTTCCAGTTTACTTGTGTATTTAACAAATTCATTATTGGGTCTGAACTTTAGTTTTGGTTGCCATTAATATGTCAGCGAGTCTTGAAAAGATTCGGGTTTGTTTAAGTACAATATTGTGTTCTTGAGAGCCCTTTTAGTCCTGGTACTTTTTTTTGTGTGCGCGCGCACATCTATTTTGCGATTCTTTTTCTAAAGTTTCAAGTACCATATTTTTTGGCCTCAACAGACTTATTTTGTTTTGCAGGAAGGTAAATATGCTATTGTCACTGATAGATGGCAGAAGTTCAGTGATGTGTATCTTGATCAGGAAGTATTAGAATTTCTTGCCAACTATGCAGACGAGTTTTTGGTCCATGGCGTGGATGTTGAAGGGAAAAAGTAAGTCCTTAACAATTGTCTTTCCTTACCCATTGACACAAATTTGAACACTGGCTCAAGGTTTCTAGGTTATATTCTCGAGTTCTTATTATGTTAGCTTAAATCAGCTCATCAAAGTAGTTAAAGATTGATGCTTCATCGAGGATGTGGAGCCACCTTCTCATAGTAATCTATAATGAGAGTGTTCCTTGGAATCACAAGTGGTGTTCTTGCCATTCAATTTTGAGAGCTTGAACTTTCTACTATCATGTTTTTACCTTGAATCGTTTTAAAAGAATAGATTGGACCCAATTTGAAGAAGGGATTGATGCTGCCCTTATTTGATGTCTCTTCTCTAACCACTATTAGACATAAAGATAGCAGGTGATTTATAGGACACACATATCAAATGCCAGATATTCAGTTCAAAGTTTGTTGAGATTATTAGAATTTGTTACTTAAACTGGAGCAAACCCTCATCTGAATAACTGCCTTAAAATATTCAGAAGCCAACGGTTTTGCTGCAAAGTGTCTTAAACTGTTTACTATTGCCAGTAAGCTCAATGTGTATGCTAAAGCCAACTTGTCAGTGGTTCAAAGCCAATGGCTGGGATTTTTTATTTATGAGAAACTCAATTCAATTGTGAGAAAACTTTCTAAATTTCGGAAATTACAATTAGTTGGAGCAGTTTGGAGACTATAAGCTATTAATTTAAGTTTTAAACTTTCCCTTTGAACCAGCACCCGTACTTGTGGAGAATGCATTATGCATGAACATTGTTTCCCAAAAATGATATGGTTATAACTGAATGTTTGCTGCAGGTTGGGAATAGATGAAGAGCTTGTGGCATTGCTCGGTAGTCACTCTCCAGTGAGTATAAACTCTCTTAGCATCTGTGATTATGTTGTGCTCTTTATTTTATTTAGCCGTCACAATTTCCTGCAGTAAATGGTTAGGGGCATTGAATGGTCTCATTTTCAGATGAGATTGATATAGTTTGGTATTGGAACCATTAAAAATAGTTTTTGTTCCACAATGTTTTCTTAAACACGATGGAAGATTTCAAAGAGAAAATTTCTGAACCAAATGCACAATTCTAAGATCACTAACACTGAAAAGCCAGTAACATAACTAGAATATCACGACCTTATATGTTCTATGCATGCTGTGAATAGTTATATATTTGCAAATTACCGACTTTTTACATGGTTTTGGTGCCAGATTCCTGTGACTTACGCGGGAGGAGTCACAGAAATGTCAGATTTAGAGAGGATAAAAGTTGCAGGCATGGGACGCGTGGATGTTACTGTGGGTAGTGCTTTGGATATTTTTGGGGGAAACTTGGCGTATAAAGACGTGGTTTCTTGGCATTCCAAGCAAGAGGCTTTGATGGTTTAGAACCTTTCATTTTGTTGTTAACATCTATTTTCGCGCTGGAGCTGACATCGGATACATTGTGTTTACTAATGGATTATGTGCAGATTTATGATTCATGATATTGGTATTTTGTTTTTGCACCCATTTTGGTTACAGTTTATAGCAAATAGAAGACATGACATAATTGCAAGAAAGAGGAAAATAACATTCCAAACATGCGAATGTCATTGCTCGAGTTCATACAACAAAAATACATCTTCATCGATGTTCACGGGTTAAATGACTTGTTTCCAATAGTTGAAGTGGCACAAATTGACGTATTACAATGGGTTAATAGGGGTAAAATAAGAAAAAGAAAATAGGGTTACATGCTTGCAAAATTCTAATCATAGACTAAAAATTGTCATGTGCAAATTTCGGGTTGGATCAAATTGGGTATACCCACAAGAATTCATACAATTTACACTAAAAATTGAAAATTCATTCCGTTTCGCAAACCCAAAATTTGAACGGATTTGAAACTCTTTTAAGTCGAATTTAAATTAAGTTTTATCAATCCGAAGCCCAAAAACGTGATCCAAACTCGAAATTGAAAAGTATCTGTCTACAATTTTGTCAAATATACTATGTGAGTTAATATTGAAAAGTATAGGGGTATAATTGAAAAATAACTCCAATTAGACAAAATATAGCAAATATCAATTCCCGGGAAAATTCTTAACCACCACTCTGTTCGTGATCACCAAGCCCCACACCGCAACTGAAATTTGAACAAAAAAATTCTGAAAATCAGCTTCCCAAAACCCTAATTCAAGAATCTCAAAATGCTTCCTTTAGCGATCACTCAATCTCCGCTCAAAACCCTCATCGCCGCTTCACCAGTCCCAAACCGACCAATCCATACCGTCACGAAGGCCATGGCCACCGATAAAACCGCCCTAGCTCCGCCGCGGAGAAGGACCATGTCCGCCTTCGAAGCTCGAATCTCGCTCGTCTTCGCACTCCCCTCCCAAGCCTCCTCCGTCTCTCAGCGACGTAAATGTTCTCTCCGATTACCTAAAAATACTTCATTTCCAAGTCTCTGCTTTATGTACTAATTGGAATCTCATCTGATTTTTTTTTCCTTAATTTGATTTCAGTGTTGGTGGACTTGGCAACTGAGACTGCTAAGTATGTGTTTCCTAAAACTTTCGAGAGTCGAAATTTGGAGGAAGCTTTGATGTCAGGTAATGGTTTCGTTTTGGCTTCTATTGATTGTTGAATTGTGTAATTTTGTGGATTTTGGTTATGTGTCATAGAATTAGGGTACTGAATGAGTGTTCTTTTGGTATTGTTTAGTTCCGAATCTTGAGACTGTTAAATTCAAGGTTTTGGGCAGGACAGACCAGTATGAGATCAGAGAAATTGAGGTATGATTGACATTATTGTTCTCCCAATCATTTTTTGTTTAGTAGTACATACTGAGCTTATTGTTTTATGGGAGTCTAGTTTTATTTTTTGTGCACTGGCCTCTGTCTCGTGGTTGTTTTTAGCTAATTTTGGCTTGTTATTGTTTATCAGCCCTACTTTATAGCAGAGACAACAATGCCTGGGAAGAAAGGTTTTGACTTCAGTGGTGCATCTCAGTCCTTTAACGTCTTAGCTGAGTACCTGTTTGGTAAGGTAGTCATCTCTCATCTGTATGTAATGGGCCACTTCATTACCATTCTGTCAGTGTTATTGAGCTCATGCCATGATTGTGCTGTTATAGAACACGACCAAGGATAAAATGGAGATGACAACGCCTGTTTTCACCCGTAAATCTCAATCTGATGGGGAAAAGATGGAGATGACAACTCCGGTTATTACAAAGAGGGTAAGCTTCTTCCAAGAAGATAAGTTAGTATACTATAGAAATTTGTTACCTGGTTGATATTTTAGAAAAAAAGAACCAAATATTTCTCGCTTCATCGACGGTCACAGTTAATAGGAAAATTCCTCAAGGTTAGATATTCGTTATATATAGTGCATTTCTGTCAGATTGCAAAAGTTAAAAAATTTGAACATCAAAGGTTGTCATGTATAGCAAGCTAATTGTTTATCATATCATTATGATTGATTGAATAAATAGAAGACTTAATTCCAGTTTGAATCACAGTCTTATACAGTAGGGTCATCGCCGCTTTCTCTTTGTTTGATCGTTCTGAGAGCTAAATATCAATTATTATTTTATTACTCTTGTATTATATGTAAATCACAAGTAGTTAAGTTAAAAGGTTGAAGGCACAGATTTCATGTTTCTACTGTTTTAGTGAAAGTTAAACTCCTTTTATTTTTTCTCCAAGGGGACAACCCAATGGTTCAAACATCACGCGTGTGTAGTGGAGGTTGTGGATTCGAATCTTGCTGGGGTGGGGTGGGAAGAGGTTATGGGAAAGGAGGAGAGCTAGTGTAGCTCAGCCTATTAGCCCATTTTCTTATAAATAAAAAAGGCCCTATTTTTTCTTTCATAATTTTCTTAATTGTTTGCGATTTTACTCAGTTGGAAGACAAAGATAAGTGGCAGATGTCTTTTGTGTTGCCTTCAAAGTATGGTTCCAACTTCCCATTGCCTAAGGACCCATCTGTGAAAATCAGAGAGGTGCCAAAGAAAATTGTTGCAGTTGTTGCCTTTTCAGGTTTGTCCTCTAATCTGAGAGCTGTTAGGCTAGTTGCATATGAAAATGTTGTAAAGGGGTTTAAAATCTATGAATTTTCTAGTATTCGCTATAATGGGTTTTCAATTCTAGATCTGTGTTGCGACTTGCGAAAATGGGTTTGCTATGTAGTCTTCCAACTATTTGAACTTTAAGAGTTCAATTTATGTTTATGCTAACAGGGTGAAATTATTTGATGTTTATATTTAACCTGTGTCAACTTATTATATCAGTGTTCTTTCCTTTCTATTTTCTAAGGCACAACTTTTTAGTGCTTGGTGCATATGTAATTTTTTTTTATCTGAGGTGCATATCTATTTAAGGATATCAAATAACTCCTAATAAGACATAATATTACTGAGTATTCATCATATACAATATTTTTTATACAAATAATATGGTATCCTGAGGAACAGAAGCAGTTTCAGATGGGTTCTAAATTTCCAATACACCAAGTTCTCAACTATATATAGATCATGACATGATTTACAAAGGTTTTTCTTATTCAATTTGGACAGGTTATGTTACTGACGAAGATGTTACTCGACAAGAGTCAAAATTGCGAGATGCTCTGAAAAATGACAGACAATTTCAAGTAAAAGAGGGTGCTTTGGTCGAAGTTGCGCAGGTGAGGTCCCTATGGTACTGAGATGATAGTCAAAACTCAAAAGATCTCTAAAATCTTTCTCTTTTTCTCTGAAATGTTGTTCAACTAATTCATGTAAATTTTGTTGCAGTACAATCCACCATTTACACTACCATTCACACGTCGCAATGAGATAGCTCTAGAAGTAGAATGGAAACGTGAATAGCTCCTTGACAACTCTGTAAGACTTTTGATGTATACTATACATGCATGATGCATCCTTTCGCCTGTAAATGAGTTAAATCAACTTGTGGGATGTCCACAGTCATATACCAGCGTGTAATATTTTATGCCTCTGAATTGTTGTTCTTTATTGTATAAAGTTAATAAATGTTTGTCTTCAGTTGCAGTTATACATCATAAACTCCGTAAAGTTATAGCAGTTCCCAGAGATGAAATGTTTAGTACAAGGTTTTATTTGGATTATCAGAAGTCAGGAAAATTATTTGTGATAAATGGTTTAAAATTGTATTTCATGACAGCCCAAAATATGTAATGTACCATTGCATGTGTCTTCTTGAAGATGATAATAAGAGTTTAGGCTGTGTTCTAATCCCAACCTGAATGTCCAAAAGAATATTTTCATTTTGGCTCTTAATTATGTTATGCATAATTAAGAGAATCAACCAGAAATATTAGCTGTACAATAAACGATGACGATACGGAATATTAAAAGAAATACTTAGCTTGCATGAAATGCATTCCCATATGTGATAAGGTGTCAAACCTCTGTTTTTTATACTGAAAGAATTTGTGAATCTATAAGATATCATGTATAGGAAATAGTGAGAGCAGTATAGACTAATTTTCAAATGGAGAGAACACTTGTGTCATTGCTTGATGAGCATTACATCTATGAAAGCAAGCTTGTGTGTAATGTTGCCTTCCAGAATGGAATCTAAGACAATGGCCTTAACTATAGCACCCCAGTCCGTCAACCACTAATGCTCAAAGTGGGCATTTTTTAGATAGTGGAGTTTGAATATATGGCCTCTTATAGAGATCCAGAAGGGACTCAGTCTTGCCTTCTAGTTCACCTCTTAATTAAGGACCTACACTCCTTAATTAATTTGAAACATATATGATTAGTACCCTAACTTGGACAATAAGATCTACTTGTGACATCACTGACAATTAAGACATCTAGGATACTATTCACGCTATGTTTTTTTGTTCTTCCTCTTATTCCCTTCATGTTTTATCTCAAAATAATTTAAGAGCCTAAATTATTGAGTTGTTTATAGCTGAGGTTGTCACATTTAAAATTAGTACTTGGGCATTCCTAGGAGGCTAACTATTACATATGTAGTTATATACCAATGCAGGATGATTTTAATAATTAATCACTGTGTGTTGTGGTACAGTTGAGCACTATAATTATTTTCTTGAAGTGCTTGTTACCAAATCATCTATGAACCTATTTAGACAGGTAGGCCAGATTTACACTTTATGTGAGCAATAGTGATCAAGCTTATTGGAAGATACTGTTTGAGTGGAGCTTCCTTAAACTCAGGTCACTCAAAGTTGCACACCAACTTCTCATATAGCTAATATTGCTTTGGCTTGCTTTTATAGTGATGGTGTAAAATAAAATTTCATAGTATGGCCACCTGGGTAAATCTCATGAGCTGATAATCTGATAATCTGATAATCTTCATATTGTTTTTCTTGTTGTTCTGATAATCTGATAATCTTCATATTGTTTTTCTTGTTGTTCTGTCATTACTTCATTTTAGAAGTTATTGTGCCCAGCTGTTATGCCCATGGGGATACCATAGCAAATGTATGACACTAACTTATCCATAATTTTTCTCAAAAATGAAATCAAAACACTTATTTGGAGATAGAGGGAGGCGTAATACATACTTCAGAAACTATCCCCCGATAACAACATGTTGAGTTGAGAAGGGAAGAAATATAGCCAAATTATCTGCTGCAACTTCTATATCATGTGTACATTAATGTTGCCAATACTAAAAACTGCCCTTTTTCTCTATTTTATCTCCACTAGCTGAACTATAGACTTACCCCATTAGTTGATACATTGATAGCTAGTCAAATTATTATTTATTGTGAATAGCACCAATAGTGTATAACAGTGGGAGCAATAGCAGACCATCATACAACCAATGTCCATAAGATACAAAGATCAAGCTACTATGGCTGGAGGTATACATTGCTTGGAAGACTAAGTAAATGGCTGAATGGGCATGCATGTATTGAAAAATCTCTTGCTTCTTTGATTTGCCTTTTCTCTTGTTTATGTACCAAAGTAGCATTTGTCTTGTTATACAGCATACTGCTTATCTTCTTTCGTTAATTTGATATATAATTGATGCCCAGGTTGTGATACTATGCAAAAAGCTAACATTAGTTGACAATAGACTTGTTTTGCTTCTGTATTATACTGGCTAGAAACTGTTTTGATCAAACAAGTGAAATGATGGAGGTTATGAACCCACATGGTTTCCTGATTTGTCAACCAGAGATTCTTGATGATCAGAAAGCAAGAGTTCATATTTAAGAACTTGAAAAGAGAAAACTAACTGCCCTTCTAATATTTTCATGTGTTAAACAGAAGACAATATTGTATATACTATGTACTTCACTAGTTTACTTCAGGTATGCTTTTCAATACAGGCTTCCACCCTTGACAGCTATCAGCTCCATGAGATGAATCTACTCTGTTTACGCTTTCTCCATTACGAGCCTTGAGAACCATCTCATCAAAGGAAAAGCCTTCCTTTGTTAACATCTCTTGCAGCTCTTGTTTACTGATAACCAGCTTGATCCTTACGACGCCCGATCCTTGCTCGGGCTCTGCCTCTGGTGTTGAAAATCTCACCTTCTTTTTCTGAACTTTTGTTGTTTTCAGGGGAAGAGGCACAAGATAGTACAGGTGACCGCGAAGCAGTTTGGTATCTGGCTGGAGATGCTGGTTGTGGCTAGCTTGAAGTGTGTCTGATATTGCATGGCCAGAAAATTCTGAAAGCACTTGGTGAACTGTGATGGGTGCTTTGTATTCAAGTATCTTCCCATCTGGTTTTGCAATTCTGGTAACATCTTCCTGCAGAACTAAGCAATTTCCCATGTTTTTTTTATATTGGTGTGTCACTGCTAGTTGCAAATTGCCTAATTGCAAAAAGGTTGGCTGTTTGGTTTGTTTGTGAAAGATGGTATGTGAGTGGAGGGTATTGGGAGTAAAGAAGAGTTGTATATAAGGAAAGTGGAATTTGAGAATGCCCTCCTAATCGGTAAAGTATTACGAAAGTACCCATCTTTCTCTCAGGGCCCCATGAGGTTGATTTTTTCTGGTGTGTACACTAGACTTGTAAGTCATGATCTCAGTGAGGAAATCATTTTTACCATGAAGCTCACATGCCAATTCGTTTAGGGGTATTCTGAATCATATTGGCTAGCTGAGTCGACATTAGTTATTGAGTCAAGATGCTTATACACTAAGGGGGGTTTGTTTGAGTTGTCCAGTTCAAATGTCTATAAAAGTAAAATATCTGTAGAGATAGCTAGAATGAGATAAAATGTATGCAGAGAATAAAAAAAAAATTGATAAATTAATAGCTGGAAGGATTTTCCAAAGGAATTTTGAATTATGAAATTATATGGTAAATTTGGTATAATTATAAATTTATTGAAACGTCGTTAGATTATTACATGTCTAACGTGTCGATCGATATCAATTTGGGTTTACCGACTTGTAGGTCGATCGTGAAACGAAAACGGTTTACCGTATAGAGTAAAATCATGTATATCTAACTCCGAGGTTGACGCATATTACATCTAGATTTACTAATTGTTGGTCGACCGTGAAAATAACATCGTCTGCCGCATAAAATAAAACATGTTTGTTTTAGATATGAGGTCGACAAATATCTTCTTTGGGACAACCTTATATTGTCTTTTTCTTGTTTAACAGAACCAAAATCAATTGAAGATTGTGGTTGTAAAAGAGAGTTGGTGATCAATTGAAGAAATAAAAATGCAATGGGTTTATTTTGGTCATCGTCATTGCCTAATCGAAGGCAATTTTGGGTGTGAAATACCCACAGGAGTTGTAGGAGCCTCAAACCTCCTATGGAGAAAGCTCCCGTCAGATCTCCTGTGGACCTCAAAAGTCTAGAAGTTGTTTTTCCATGCTTCAACAGCCAATCAAATTTTAGTTAAATGTCTACAAACATTCACCTCTGCATGAGATAAGTAGATCTCCTGAACTAGCTAGATACGACACACAAGTTCAAAATATATTTTGCTAACTGTTACAACTTACACCCATCTTTTTGTTGTTGTGTTAATTACTTGTCTAGAATAGATTGATATCGAATTATGCAACATAATCATTGAGTTCTGCATCACTATTTAGAGAAGTATTAAAAAGTTTTACATTACATGTATTGCTTCAGGCTATAAAATTTATTTCCTGTTTCTTGTGAGTTGGTCCATTAAGTTTAAACAATGGTTACTTACAAATCTTATTAGGAAAATTGGTGGATAGAGACCAGACCCTATTGTTAGAGTGAAAGTTGTAAACTTGTAGGACCACTAAAGCACCAAGGTAGGCGGGTGAGCATCATTATGCAACATGGATTTTGGTTATAGTTGTCACTACGCTTGTGCAACAACATTGACTATTTGCTCAACTCCTTGGAGCTTAATTCATCCCCTGCATCAAGAGCATCACATTTCTATAATGGGTCGGTCAGGTATGCAAGAATAATAGGTACTTTGGCTGAATATAGTATATGCAAGTAAAGTATTATATATTCTGGTTTCTGAGTCTTGGTGTAGCAATCTCATATACTGCCAAAACAAATTTAGAATTGCGCATGAGATTGGAGATTTGGATGGCATGAACTTTATTGAGTCCAAGACAGTTTTTTCAACTGTTGGACAATTAGGGAAAAAAGTGGCCAAAGAGCTTTGGTCTAGTTGAGTTCCCAAATGGCTCCTCTAAGGTATGGTGGCATGGTGGATTGTCCAGTGGCAGCGCTTTCGGTTAAATGTTAACATTCTAGTGTCCTTTTCAGTTAGACTAAGTTGGCATGTAGCTAGAGAGTAGAGAAGTTGAGGACAGGAAAAAATTGGATGGAGCTATGGATTTGTGTTAATTAGGAGTTGAGTACAACATGTTTGAACTGAAGTTGATAATGATGATGGCATGGCATGGGAGGGCTGTAGAATTTGAGGGAAGCATATGTTGTCATTTGTGAAGGCCATGAAAAGGATTGAGATCCACTTGAGAAGGGCATGAATGATGGTGGGGTGTTGGGTTGGGTTGAGGAAAAAGAATTGGTCAGCTCATCTCATTTAGTGCTGGGTGATGTCTACACATACGCATAGCAGTAGTTAAGCATGAACATGGATAGGTTTATGGATGTTTTTACTAGTGGTGGCAGAGACCCATCCTCCATCACCAGCAGTCTCTTTCAGATAAAAACGTCTTAAAATTAGAACTGACAATTCGTGTGTCGTGCTCGTGTCGTGTTTAAGGTTGTTTGTGTGCTGCATGACCCAACACGAAAACGACACATTTATGAACACAGACACAGTTGACACGGACACCTTGAGTGTAAGAAAATGTGAAATTCTACTCCAATCTACTATTAATAGCTTGATAGAAGTGAGTTTATTATTGTTGAAGTAGGCGAAATAAGTCCCACATCGGATATAAGTAAAATGGAAATGCTACATATAATGGTGCAAGTGAAATCCTACTAACAAGATTGACCTTTTAGTAGTGGAAATTCAAACCATTGTATGTAGCTCATTATCGAAATTTTACAATTACTACTGTCCAAAATTAAGGAATGGACAGAATTGAAGCTCATGTTTCTTGAAATAAAGGTGGAGATAAAGAAATGTTGCTTAACCAATGTGATGAAATAATGAGAGTGCCAAAAAAATTCTGAATTTTTTTAGTACAAATGCTGGATTGAATCTTTTGGAAGATTTTCTTGCTTGCCATGAAGAAAGTGAAACAATAAATAAACCAAGTAGATAGTCTTGTTTTCAATACATATGTGATGTTCTTTAATTAGAATGTTGCAATTATGTTTATGCCAGCATGATGAAAGCACTTATGTAAAAACATCTTGCTTTGTGTGTCCCACATTACGTATGTGATATATCCTAATCCATGCCTTTCTTAGTGTGTCATCAAACAATTTTACTTTAGCTTTCTTATTTTTTTTATTTCATAGAAATGTATTTCATTTTATTAATTCATATCAAGTAACAAGAGATCAGAGATCATAATAGGACTCTGCTCACCTAACCAACCAACTAGACCTGACACAGATACAGACGACCTCGCTAAGCGGTGAGTCACCTGGTTCGCCGATCTACAAACAAAAGTAAAGGAAAAACTAGAGAATTATGAAACTAATGAGGATGTCGTTATGAATTTTACCATCAGTTATTGCTACTGACTCCTCCAATCTTTTTAGGTGTATAAAGAAGGAAGAGGAGGAGCCAGCTGGAGTCTCCAACATCATTTCCGTTATTAAGTTTTTGTTGAAAAATTTCTGTAATTTGGACAGTGTTAAGCTAGTTAATAGAAGTTATATAGGTAAGGCTCATGACTTAGCTGGGTAGAAAAGGTTTATAATAAAACAAAACAAAATGATATGCATATACATGGGAGAGCTGATTTTTTTTAAATAGTTTTTTTCGTTTAATTTTATTATTTCACTGTTGCAGTTAAATTTTTTACTAATTACATATTAGTTGGTAGTTCTAATGACCATTCAAGAGGTATGAATCGTGATTTTCATTTTAAAATATTTTATTCTATATACAACACGTTTGTTCTTATAACATGTAACTCAATATTGATATTCTTAAAATTAATATATCTTGAAGTAAAAAAATTACTTTGTTAAAGGTTTGTTCATGGCTTTTGCTTCTATATATTTTGGAAGAAGCAAGATTCGTTTTCTCCTGTTGTTGAGCGTGGAAATTGTGGCATTTTACTTTATCCAAATCTTCATAAATAACCAATTTTTTTGGAAAACAAGCAAATTCATCATCACGAATTGAGACATACATTCCATTCTCATTCCTTTATTTAGATTTTAGACTTTAGAAGTAGCTTCGATTTGGTCCTCCAATAGATTTGGGAGTGGAGGATCATTGTCGGCTTACGAGGCAGATCATGACACATGCCACCCAGCAGTTGGACGGCACCGCCTTGTAGAATTCTGTTAATAGGCTTCTGTTGACTAATTAACCACTTTATTAGGCTTGATAAGCACGATTATATCACATCTTAGTGCACCATATATGGCGTGTCGTGCATGTAAGCACCAATTTAGACAAACCCACCGTTAGGTCAGTTAACAATGGATTTCGTTAATTGTATTATTGCTTGCGAAGAACCAACTTTAAGCTATCTTCTTCTTCTTCTTTTTTAATTGGGACAATGAAACGGTTGATAGTAGAGCTGCTAAATAGACCCGACCCACCAGGTACCCGTAACCATGGGCGGAGCCACATCACACGTGCCAGCCAGTGGGGGCACGTGACCCACTCAACTCAAAAAATAACATTTAAATATTATAAAAAAAATTGTTTTATGTGTAATGTAATAAATGACCCCACTAGATTAGTAAATGTTTCATAGTAGGCTCATTAGACCGTACATCTTTCTTGGTATATCCAAATAATAGGTAGGAGCATAAACTGAAACATTCTGGAGCTACAAAGATAGTTATGAA
>JAYMTF010002984.1:0-16447 GCA_036897485.1 Pelargonium nanum | reverse complement strand
AGACACGACCACTTCGATACGATAGCCCTAGCCGCCGCCTAAGGAGCCGCAGCCGCCGCACAAGGACCCGCAGCCGCCGCTCTTGAGAGAGAGAGAAAATCCTAGCCGCAAGTTTTTATTTTTTTTTATATTTTCATAATAAATTTAAAATGTGAATTGAAAGTTTGATTTTTTATTTGTGTACTTAATTTGTGCTAGTAAATGTTTTATTGTATTTAAGGGATCTTCACGTAGAAACTTTCTTTTGCCTCATTCTGGATACGTCACATAGGAGAAAGACAATTTCTTCAAAAACTATTGTTTGTTAAATTTTGAGCCAAAATGGAGCTTTTTACTCCAATCTCCTCTTGGACATGTTTTGCAACTTCTTTCGTGAAGGAGGCAATGACTTGCGTTTTGGCGAAAAACGCAGAGAGAAGACGTGAAAATATCAACGTTACCCCATTGCTGAAGATCTAGTTGAAAAAGAAAAATAGTAAGACAAAAGAGGAGAAAAATGTGTAACATTCTAAACAATCGATGAGAAAGTCGGCCAACAATTTCACTTTTCTTATCGAAGCGACCGACCAACATAATTATATAACTATGTTATAAACTATAAATACATATATTACAATTAAGAATAAAAGAATCAGTTTTAGTTTAACCCAAATTAAGCAAATGAGATGTCCAAACATTTTAATAGACTGTCATATGATATAAAATATAAATGAGTATAATCTAAATAAGTATTCTGGCTTACATGTGATTATTAGTAAGATATTATATTATCACATGTGCCGACAACAACTCAAGAAGCTAGCCATGAATGAAAGTACAATTATACCCTTCGGATTGTTATATAAGGTCTCTAGCTCCATCCCACTCTCTCAGCTCAAGTCAAAACAAAACACAAAATTAAGAGTGAAATGGCAAATAGTGATGAGAAAGAAGCACAAATAATAGTAGAATCCGATGATGATTCCGGTCACCGGAATCTCCGCCGCGGCGGCTGGATCACGTTTCCTTTTCTCATAGGTCTCCATCTTAATTGATCAATTTTTTTTATACGTGCATGTGTACGTCATGCATATTTTTGTTTGTTTAATTACGTTATTGATCAATCAGTGCAGCTAGTACGGCGTTTTTGACCGTTGGTGTCTCCGGTTGGCTATCAAATCTGATAGTTTATTTGATCGAGAAATTCTACGTGAAGAGCATCGATGCTGCTCAGATCTATAACATCGTTAGTGGTTCCGTCAGTCTCTTGCCGGTGGCCGCCGCCGTCATTGCCGACTCTTTCTTCGGCAGCTTCTCCGTCATCTTCGTCTCCTCTTGTATTTCTTTCCTGGTATTATATCATAATTCATATTTGCTTTAATAATTTATATAATTTTAACTAATTTATATTAAAACTAGTATATATAATTATGCACTTATTTTGAGAAAAACAATTAACACTCAATGTAAGAAAGCTACAAGAATATTAATCAAGTTATGACTTTTTTTTATAAACAACAAGACAGTAAGCCTGTAAAAGTATGTGTTTTTCACCCCTATAAGCAACAAGACAAAAGACCTGTAAAAGCATGTGTTTCTCCTCCATAATCAAAACAAGACAACAGACCTGTAAAGACATGTGTTTCTCACCCCTTAGTGGGGCGTCATCTTGTTAGTAGTTAGCTTCCCCTTAAACTCATAAATTTCACCTCATACCATTGGAAAGGAAGCTCGAACCTGAGATCTCAAAAAAGAATCCAAAGCGCATCAACCGCTTGACCCTACGTACTTTGATATTAGATATGACTTATGACTTATTAGTGGCTTGAAGTGATATTAGGTAATCCTATTCCTATCCTTGCAAAATCTTTATACCACAAAAGGAAATTATTACAAGTATAATTTATTTTAGTGTAGTCAACTAGTGGATTACATTTTCAATTTTATATTATTGGTTGGTCCAGCTTTAAGTCATTCGTCTAAGTTTTGGGAAAAATAAATGATATATTATGACGTGTTTGGGAACCAAGATTTGATTTGAAATATTAGATTTGAAGTAAATAAAGTGTTTGAGAACGTCAAGAATTTAGATTTGAACTGACATAATATGTTTATAAATATTTGTATTCCTCTGATCTATTACTTAAAAAATATCAATATTATTACTAATTCACATACTAATATCATTTTTTCCCCATAATTTATTACATATTTAGGGCGTTGTCCTTTTGACCTTATCAGCAACAATTGCTTCTCTGAGCCCTCCACCATGTCTCACTAACAACAGCAACAATGGTGCATCAAGTTCTTGCAAAGCCTCAACGTTTCAATTTGCTATCTTGTACGCCGGAATAGCTCTGTCGTCCCTCGGGATGGGCGGTTTCCGGTTCACCACCGCGACAATGGGCGCGGACCAATTTGATAAGCCCGAAGCTCAGGGAATTTACTTTAACTGGTTTTTCTTCACCTTGTACGCAGCCTCTGTGGTGGGCTCCACAGCTATTGTATTCGTTGAGGACAATGTGAGTTGGGGCTTAGGTTTTGGTCTCTCCGCTGCTGCAAATTTTATTGGCTTAGCCATTTTCTTATCGGGGATGCGATTTTACCGGAAAAGTAAGCCCAAAGGGAGCCCTTTCGCCGGCTTGGCTCGCGTTGTTGTTGCTGCTTTTCGTAAAAGAAAGCTCGCGTTTTCGTCGAGAAGTGAAGATTATTTGTATGATCATGTTGGAATGGACACCGTTGCAACACCTAGGAACAGCTTCAGGTACGTATAACAATACGTTACACAAAATTCAACACTTATTCTAAGACGGAAAAAGGGTTATTTAAAATTATTAATGAGTCACTATACATAATTTGTTGTTTACACAAATGATCACTTACTTATGGGGTACACATACTACATGTTACCATGAGTGACTAAATTGATATTACACTTCTCATTTACACCACTTGGGTTTTAAAAATACATAGCTTACGTGCACGACAAATCTAAGTGCACTTAGACTTTTCCTTAAGTTTTATCATCACGTTACATTATGAACGTGGACTTTTTTGGTTCTGTGGACAATTGTAAAAAACAGTGCAAGTGGTTGTGCAGTAGAGGGTGGACAGACAAAACCCACTGTGCCTATATATAGGTCTCTACCATTTTCATTGCCTTCCTGTTTGGCCCATCCCTCTTAGCATTTTTGTTTATCTGTCCTGCACCACCCATTCTCCACTCTCACTTCTGTGAAGACCTTTGTGACAGAGTAGAATATATATAGTTTTGGTTGGTTGCTAAACATGATATTGACATGAATTGAGCCAACATGAGAATATGGTGGACCTTATGCGACATGAAAATCATCTTGACAAGAGAGTGAGAGGGAGATTGAGACGTGACATAGTTAGTGCACATATGTTACGTGTCAGCATAAAAATACTTAATTGATATCATGATTTTGACATGCATTGAGCTAAAATGAGACCACTAGCATCTTTGTTCATGCGAGAGAAAATTTGACAATAAGAGAGAGAGAGAAAGAGAGAGATGCGTATAGCTAGTTTACACATGTTACGTATCAACATATATAGAAGTGACTTGATTGATATCATATTTTCGGATCATTTCCACTAGAATGCTAACATATCATTGGCTTATGTGCACTTAGCCACATATGTATAATGTCTATAGACTCTATATATGTAATGTGTATTGGTACATATGAGATAGTGCATGTGTTTTTTCATGTAAGTTGATGTGACTTCCAATTTTATCATCTGATTTAGCTTAATCTTCTTTGTTATCATATAGTTCTTTTGGTATATTATTATCTTCGTCCCACCTTATTATCTAATGGGCACAAATTATTTCATTAGTTGGTACAAACGTTTTGCTAACACAAGATACATAATCAATTAGTCTTTTTTTGTGTGCGCGTATAAACGCAGGTTTCTAAACCGGGCAGCGCAAAAAACCGAAGGAGACATAAAACCGGACGGATCAATAGCAAAACCGTGGAGACAATGCACAGTGCAACAAGTAGAAGATTTGAAAACAATAATCAGAATTTTACCACTATGGTCTAGTAGTATCCTCCTAGGAACCCCAATAGGAATCCAAGCCAGCTTATCAATCCTACAAGCCCTAACAATGGACCGTCACATCGGTCCTCACTTCCAAATCCCCTCCGGTTCCATCCTAGTCTCCTCTCTAATCTCCTGCTCCATCTCTCTCTCCATCATCGACCGCTTCCTCTGTCCCGCCTGGAAGAAGCTAGCGGGCCACCTCCCGACGCCTCTCCAGCGAATAGGATTAGGTCACGTGCTCAATGTGCTAGGCATGGCCGTGTCAGCAATAGTTGAATCAAAACGGCTCAAAATCTATGCAAAAAATCCAGAGATGAACCAACTTGGTAGTGGCTATGTAGTGCCCATGAGTGTGCTTTGGCTAATTCCGCAACTTATATTGGTTGGTATTGGAGAGGCGTTCCATTTTCCGGGACAAGTTTCTTTGTATTACCAAGAATTTCCGGCGACATTGCGCAACATGTCTACCGGAATGGTGGGACTTCTGGTCGGGATCGCTTTTTATTTGAGTACGGCTCTGATTGATTTGATCCGGAGGGTCACCGGATGGTTGCCGGACGATATAAATAAGGGGAGCCTAGACAATGCGTATTGGGTTCTTGTTGTTGTGGGTGTGCTTAACTTTGTGTATTATTTGGTATGTGCTAAATTGTACAAGTACAAGAATGTTGAGATGGAGGAGGATTTGCTAAAGGTGGAGGCAAATTCTAAATAATGCATAAAGTTTAGTGCATAATAAATAAAGTAGTTTAATTATATGCTTGACACGCTAGATTTTGTATTTGTTGTGCAACACACTTGTCATGTTCTTCAAGATGAATTAGCGTATTTTAATTTTAAAAGTTGTAGTTTGATGAATCCTCCGTTATTTTCTTTCCATCATCAACTTGTACTTATATCTATAATCTTATCATTAGAATTATAGTTACTCCACTAATTATTTCGTAGAGAAGACATTAGGGCCCACCAAATCTTGTTAGTATGAATCATGAGAAGACCAATGTCACCTCTTTTCACTTTAGCCATATTGTCTGAATCTGATCACCTACGAACAAAACAAATTTGTTTAGTAGTTAGATTTATATAAAATTGATATAGTTGCAATAATTTTGACAAAATGTGGGTAAGATTCCATTTCTCAGTTTAGTATTTATTTAAGGTAAAGTAATAATTTTCGACAAAAAAAAGGTAAAGTAATAATTTGTATAAAAAAAGAAGGTAAAGTAATGATAATGCAAGTTTGGCCAGAGTGGCACAACCCACAAGTTAATGGAGTTGTCGTTCGTTAGATTTTGCTATCCAATTGATATATAATAGCTATTGTAAAAAGTACTTCTCAAGGATTCACATTCATTTGCTATCTTTTCACTCTTTATTTCATGAATAAATTAGTTGGAAAACAATTGCTATTGTTATTATTTATTTTTCTTTTGTTTAAAAGAGAACCGATAAACGGCTAGTTAAACTAATAAGAATAAATTTTGTATATAAAATTTGATGAAATCAAATTTACGACTTATCGTTTTCTTATAGTGTCAATCACGATCAACTTGTGCGGTAAGCACTAAGAGTTATATTATCATGTCAGAAATGTGTTTCGTATCAATGATCCAAAACATCATTGACAATATATAAAGAAGCCAATCGCCACATTAGCTTTCCTATAATTATTAATTTATCATTAAGCTTTTCTAGCACTAATGGTAACATCCTTTATGTAAACAAGTTGAAGAGTCATTTATTACATTTCTTCGTGTTTGAAAATTGAAAGTTTCCTAATTTTGTCAAAAAAAAAAAAAAAAAGTTTCCTAAATAACAGAAGTTAAAATCTCTCTACCAATTACGATTAGAGAATTTGAACTAGCCATCAACTGAAGTTAAAGTTACATTTTTACCCTCCTCTTTTGGATAATTAAATATAAAGCACCTCCACTCCATTTTCAGCAGCTGCTAATTATATATAACATTAAACAGTTTGTTATTTTAGGAGTGAAAATGGAAAATACTGAACAAATGGTGTTCGGAGACAACAATATTGTCGACAAAGAATCGCAAATTATAAAATCAGAATCTGCAGAAGAAGATTCCGGTCGGGAAAGTGGCGGCGGATGGATCACATTTCCATTTCTCATAGGTTTTTCTCTTCATTTTGTTATAATTATTTCGAATAATTTAAATAATACGTCGTTGATTAATTGGTTTCAATTTTTTTTGTAAGAATATGTTTATGCATGGATGGTCGCAGGTACGACGGCGTTTTTAATTCTGGCTGCTTTTGGGTGGATAGCGAACCTCATCGTTTTTCTTATCGAGGAATTTAACGTGAAGAGCATCGATGCTGCTCAGATATTTAACGTCGTTAATGGTTCCGTCAGTCTTTTGCCGGTGCTCGCCGCCATCATCGCCGACTCTTTCTTCGGCAGTTTCTCCGTCATCTTCATCACTTCTTGTATCTCTTTCCTGGTAATTAAGTAACCAGTTATTATTAATTTCATAACTTATCTATCATCTATGCTGCATAGACTATACAAGATACTGGACACAACACAAAAGTGACACAATTTTTATAAAATTGTAGAAATGATTTGCTAAAAATACGTTCAATAATAATAATGATAGTAAATAATTACTTAGTTCATCTCAAATTGAATATCTCTATTTAGAAATAATAATCAATCAGCACAAGTGGTTTAAGACACTTGTTTCTCTTGAGGTATCAGGTTCGAGCATCCATTGTTACGCTTGCTTATAAAAAAATAATAAAATTATAATAATAATGATTTGTTTGTTTTTGTTTTTAACGTTCAGGGCGCTATCCTTTTAACCTTGTCAGCAACAATTGGTTCTTTGAGGCCTGGACCATGTCCAAGTAACATTAGCAACGTAACAAGTCATTCTTGCGGTGCCTCGAAACTTCAATTCGCTGTTTTGTACACCGGAATCGCCATGTTGTCCGTCGGATTGGGCGGTTGCCGGTTCACGACGGCGACAATGGGCGCAGACCAGTTTGATAAGCCCGAAGCTCAGGGCATTTTCTTCAACTGGTTCTTCTTCACCACCTACGCAGCCTCTGTGGTCAGCTTCACAGCTATTGTGTTCGTTGAGGACAGTGTGAGTTGGGGTTTGGGTTTCGGTCTCTGCGCCGCTGCGAATTTCATTGGCTCAGCGATTTTCCTATCAGGAAAGCGATTATATCGCAAAAGTAAGCCTAAAGGAAGTCCATTCACAGGCTTGCTTCGTGTTGCTGTTGCTGCTTTTCGAAAAAGGAAGCTCACATTGTCCGAAAGAGCTGAGGATTATTACCATTTTGACCTTGTTGGAAAGGCCACCATTGCAACACCAAGGACCAACTTCAGGTACCATTAGAATATATTGAATATTTAGCTATCAGCTTAAACTTTAATGGTTGAGCCGTTTCTCTGTTCTTTTTTTGGATAGGCAAAACTGAAACAAATATCACAACAACGTAATAGTAGTAGAGACAGATTCAGAATAATTATTCAGTGGTGGCAAATTATAACATTATTTTTTCATCAAACTTTTAGAACCAAAACTATAATTCCTGTGGGGGGCAAGAATCGAATTTTTATCAAATATTATTGACAAATACAAAAAAATTGTGGCAAATACAAGTAATTTAGTGAATATTTTTTCTGTGTGTGGGGGCAGCTGCCCCCATTTGTGCATGAGTGCATCTGTCCCTGAATAGTAGCATATCTCGAGTTGAGGTTATTTTGGTCTTATAACATTGTTAAAGTAAGAGAATACGGAGTGTAAAATACTCAAGAGAGCTACATGAGATCGTGCAGAAACCTCCAACCTTATGTGAAGACAACTTCTGCAAGATCTCCTGCAAACCTCCATTACCTTTATGCAACTCATTTTGTTTTTCACTAACAACTATGACTTAAATGTTTATTGACACTGAGTCTACAGGAGGCCAGTAGATGACCCAAATAAGCTATTAAAGTTTGAACTAAACTTAGGCACTCATTAGACTCTCCTTTTAACTCAAAAGAAATAATCGGGATAACCGATTTATATATGTATCAACGCTTTGTTGAATGAATTGTTTAATTAATCCAATTTGATTTTGAAATTTATGCATCATGTAATCATATTACCTTCTCGTTTAATTGAATGTAGGTTTCTAAACCGAGCTGCACAAAAAATCGAAGGAGACACGGAACCAGACGGATCCATAGCTAAACCATGGAGGTTGTGCACGGTGCAACAAGTAGAAGATCTCAAAACCATAATAAAAACACTACCAATATGGTCAAGTGGTATACTATTACTAACCACATTATCAGTCCAAACAAGCTTGTCAATCCTACAAGCCTTGACAATGGACCGTCGCTTGGCCAATTCCAATTTCAAAATCCCACCCGGCTCCGTCCTAGTCTCCCTCCTCCTCGCCTCCTCCGTCTCTCTCACCATCATCGATCGCTTCCTCTGTCCCGCGTGGCAGAGCCTCACTGGCCACCTCCCGACGCCTCTCCAGCGAATAGGATTAGGCCACGTGCTCAACGTGCTAGGCATGGCCGTGTCAGCAATAGTTGAGTCAAAACGGCTCAAAATATTTGCAAAAAATCCACAACTTGGTAGTAACTATGTGCACATGAATGTGCTTTGGCTGTTTCCGCAACTTATATTGGTTGGGATTGGGAAGGCATTTCATTTTCCGGGACAAGTGTCGTTTTATTACCAAGTGTTTCCACCAACATTGCGTAGCATGTCTAGTGGAATTATGGGGCTGGTGCTTGGGATCGCTTTCTATTTGTGTACGGCTCTGATTGATTTGATCCGGAGGGTCACCGGATGGTTACCGTACGATTTAAATAACGGGAGGCTAGACAATGTGTATTGGGTTCTTGTGGTTTTGGGTGTGCTTAATTTTGTGTATTATTTGATTTGTGCTAAATTGTACAAATATCAGATTGTTGAGAAGGAGGAGGAGGAGGAGAGGAAGGAGAAGAATGAGATTTGAAGCTAGAGAATTGGATTAGTGTATTTAAGTATACAGGTTAAAGCTCTAATTTGGTCCTTTAATTTTTATGTTTCGATTCGATTTAGTTCCTGAATTTTTTCCAATTCTAAATAGTTCTTAAACTTTCGTATTTTGATCCAAAATAGTCTCTAAACTTAAGTGTTTCGACCCAATATGGTCTATGAACTATTTCTAACCCGAAATAATTCCTAAACTCTCAAACATTGACCATATTTGGTCCCTCAACTTTTGAAAGTTCAGGACCAAATTTGGTTAATATTTGAAAGTTCATGGATTATTTCGAGTAAAAAAAGTTTAAGGACCAAACTTGGTTTAAGCACGAAAGTTCGGAGACTATTTACGGTTAATAAAACTTTAGAAACTAAATCGAGTCGAAACATGAAAATTCAGGGACCAAATTGAAGCTTTTGCCAATTATAAATGTTGTACCCTAGTGTGCCAATTATAAGTGTTTGAAACGTCACGAATTTATAGTTCTATACTTGTACAATTTAGCAAGCACCAAATAATACACAAAGTTAAGCACTCCCATGACCACAAGAACCCAATACACATTGTCTAGCCTCCCCTTGTTTATATCATTTGGCAACCATCCGGTGACCCTCCGAATCAGATCAATCAGAGCCGTGCTCAAATAGAAACCAATTCCGATCAGCAGTCCCACGATTCCGGTAGAAATGTTGCGCAATGTCGCCGGAAACTCTTGGTAAAACAAAGACACGAGTCCCGGAAAATGAAACGCCTCTCCTATGCCAATCAATATAAGTTGTGGAAAAAGCAATGCAACGTTCATGCGGTAATTGTTCTCATTCATTTTGAGCCGCTTGTATTCAACTATTGCTGACACGGCCATGGCGAGCACATTTAACACGTGGCCTACTCCTATTCGCTGGAGAGGCGTCGGGAGCTGACCGGTAAGCTTTTGCCACGTCGGGATGAGAAAGCGATCGATGATGGCGATACAGATGAAGCTGGAGAGGAGAATTAAGACTACGAGTGAGCCAGGTGGTATTTTGAAATTAGAATTAATTCCAAGGTGACGGTCCATTTTCATGGCTTGTAGAATTGTCAAGTTGATTGTCATTGTTATTGGGGTATGTAACAATATACCGGTAGACCATAGTGGGAACATTCTGATCACGGTTTTGAAATCTTCTACTTGTTGCACCGTGCATAGCCTCCATGGCCTTGCACTTGATCCGTCTGGTTTTACGTCTCCTTCAGTCTTTTGTGCTGCCCGGTTTAAGAATCTGGATATTCATCCAATAAGATAGCAATTAATATGAGTGGCAGCAGAACTCGAACTCGGGTTTTTTAAGTCACCAAAGCTCCGATACCATGTAAAGAACAAACTCAAATAAAAGTTTAAACTGACAGTTAAAAATCCAATATTAGTTTATACACTCCGCCAAAAGTAATGCGTTTTTAAATTAGAACTGACAATTCGTGATATGTTCCTACCTGAAGCTGTTGCTAGGTTTTGTTATATTGGGCGTGTTCCCATCAAAATGCTCGAAATGATAATCCCCAGACGATGTGAGCTTTCTTTTTCGAAAAGCAGCAACAACAACTCGAGCCAAGCCGGTAAAGGGGCTGCCTTGGGGCTTAAGTTTCCGATAAAACCGCGACCCGGATAAGAAAACGGTTAAGCCAAAGAAGTAAGCAGCACTACATATACCAAAACCCAAACCCCAACTCACACTATCTTCAACGAACACAAGAACTGTGGAGCCGAACATAGCGGCCGCGTAAAAGGTGAAGAAGAACCAGTTGAAAAATATTCCCTGAGCTTTCGGGCTATCGAATTGGTCTGCGCCCAATGTGACCGTAGTGAATCGGAAGCCGCCAGTACCGGCGGCCAACAGAGCTATTCCGGCGAATAAGACCGCCAATTGAAGCTTTGAGCCGCCTTGGCAAAAGTTACTTGCATTAGTGGCACATGGTTGAGGCCTCAAAGATTCAATTGAAGCCGTCAAGGTTAAAAGAATAGTGCCCTGCACGCATATTAAGTGAAAATCAGTATTTTATTTGCATCTAAAGTTTATATAACTATTTTTTTTTATCAATTGAGCTATACAACAGAAATAGCTCTCCCTAATATATGCATAAAAGATAATTAATTACCAAGAAACATATGAAAGAGGAGATGCATATAAGTGAGAAACTTCCTAAAAACGAGTCGGCAATAATGGCTGTGATGACCGGAAAAAGATTAACGCAACCTCTAACAATGTTTACGATTTGAGCTGCGTCAATGCTCTTCACGTTGAATTCCTCGATCAAATACACCATCAGATTCGATACCCAACCGAAACTAGCCAGATTCATCAGCGCCGTAGTCGCTGCAAAAGTTAATCAATTAAACAATCTTGCTCTTATAATAACAAATACCATAACGGAATTAGTAATTCATGTATAATCAATTAATAAAAATGAATCTACTTGACGAAATAAAAAATTAAGAAAATGATCGCTCATTTTGTTTACAACAATATTAGTACATGCTAATGCCATAAAATAAATGTACGTACTTCGACCATGTCAAAATAGTTGTCCACAACTTGTAGCTAAAATTTGAAAATTATTTTGACACAAAAAAAGTGATAAGATTAGACATGCCTAGAACAAACGGAAAAGTGGTCCAGCCACCGCGTTTCCGGCCAGAGCCATTGTCTGATTCCGATATTATATGTGCCTGATCTTCTTTGTCACCGGACACAACTGAGCTCCGGTCAGTTTTTGCCATTTTGCTCCTCCGCCAACTGGCCTTGGGTAATATTGTTGAAGAAGAGCTTTTGTATTTATATATTAATAGAAGGGTAAAAATGTAATTTTGTAAAAGACTCCAAATACATTTAGGGCATCCCCAAAGCAATGGATGGTAATGGAAGGAGAGAGAGAGGGGTCATATCATGCATGTCACTAACACAATCTTTGGTGTTTGGTTGGTCCAAATGCACAGCATCTTTTGGGTAATTGATTTTGTAACATTGTAGAATAAGAATTTTTAGTAATAATGTGTGATGTAAACAGAAACAACAGTGAGTAGGAATATTCTTAAGATGAATCAATATATATGTTGAGTTTGTAGTTGGACATTTGATTGTTTGGATCTAGGGTCTCACACGTAACAGCGTAGCACACCGTTAAGCACAATTTGGGACTTGTATGTGCCTGAAATTTTCACTTCTAAGTTCTAACGTGAAAATAAAAACACTTATGTTAATAAAATAAGAATGCTAGAGAACGAATGTAGAATGAATCTTGACAGTGAAAATGTGTGAATGACACAAACGAATTCTCAAAATAGAAAAATTGATCAATCCCTCTAACTTGATATGATATTTATACTCACGAAGTTTAGATAAACAGACAATGTTATGTTTTGTGATCGGTTATTGCTATTGTAAAATGTGGGCTGATAATGTCAAACAACCAATGATTTTGTCATGATGATGTCTTACTGATGTCACGAAGATGTGCAAAAATTGATTGTTAACATTCCAGTTCATTCAGATTTGTTCATGTTGAAGCGGAGATCTCCTCTGACTCATACATTGAATGAAATCATGTTTATAAATAGCTATCATAGTATTCATATCAACATGTACTCACTAGTTATCATAGTATTCATCTAAAGTAATGATAATGCAAGTATGGGAAGAGTGTGGCTATAGCTTCAAGTTCATGGAGCTATCACTAGGTATTTATAAGTTAATGGTGAAGCATTTTTTCAAACCTTCATTATTCATTTGCTTTCTTTTCTTGGTCTCCTCTCATGAATTATTATTTTAGTGGAAGAAACTCTCAACAGTGTGACCATATATATATCAACTTGTAGTCACTACTCATGAGGGTCATATGATCAAGGAAGGTGGTATTGATGGTCCCAATTTTCATTGACAATATATATTGAAACCAATCATCACATGTTACATTCATATTTGAAATAGTACCACTGTTTATAGTGCAAAACGTTTTGACTTTGGAAGAGAAAAGTTTTGATGTTTATTTGTGGAATATGACAATTTTCATTTTTGTATGAAACTACATTTTTACCCTTTTGTTTATAAATAAATACCAGAACTCTTCCATACCCATTTCTGATCGGAGCTCAGTTGTTTCCGGCGACAAAAAAGAGGCACAAATTATATCAAAATCAATTGATCTTATTTATATTATATTTGTCACAAATATAATTTGATGGCAATATATATATATATGTATTTATTTGACAATGGAGAGCCAAAAGTCACTGGAATTTGATAGCAATTGTTGATTACTTAAATTTGAAAAGAAAAATAATTAGATGTTGACTGTTGACCATATGAAGTAAATCAATGGAGGTGGTTGCAATTGCAATTAATTACGTACTTTAATATTTATATTAGTATTGGCTTTCGAAAAAAAAAATACCTATATTAATATTGGAGTCTAGCGTGCACGTTAATTTTTACTTATAAATCATACGTAAGCGTAATATTGATACCAAATAGTTTATTTTAGGTCAAATGACAAACAGTAACCAGAAGGCCAGATCTTTTTTAGATCTTGTTATTATGTTAATTATTATTATTATTACATTTCTTTATGAAAAGAGCGGCAGAAAGAAATACTATATTTCTTTATGACTTCTTATAATTGAAAAATAAAACTTAATTAACTCATTTTTAATGATACCCAAACATGTTTAGATCATGTGTACAATATACTAACTGTTGAGATAACATTTAATATTGTGAATCATTGAGAATGACGATGAAGCTTTCAGGCACCATATACTAAATCAAACCAATCATTAAGTATTAGATAATTCAATTAAGTAATTGAGTTAAAAAAAAAAACTAATTACGTAATTGATCATGTTATTGCCACTAATAACTACTCCATATTAATTTGATTTCCTGTCCTTTTGACGTTTATTGAATTAAATTATGTTTTACCCTTTTGTTGACATATAAATACAAAAGCTCTTCCATCTAATTTCACAATAAATGTGCTTCTGAGGACTGAAATGACAAATATTGATCGGAGCTCAGTTGTCTCCGGTGACAAAGAATCAGATCAGCCACAAATATCATCACAATCAGTTGATGGTTCCGGCCGGAAATGCGGTGGCTGGGCCACATTTCCATTTCTCATAGGTTTCTTTTTCTCTCCCTATAACAATTATGTACTTTACTTTTTATTAATTAATTAATTATGCATAAATTACAAAAATACTAAGAAATTTTTTGGACCGTTTAAATATCTGCTAATTAATATTTGTTTTGTAAATTGAATTGTGCAGCGACTACGGGTTTGTTGAATCTGGCTAGTTTTGGTTGGGTTTTCAACCTGATAGTGTACTTGATTGATGAATTTAATGTGAAGAGCATTGATGCAGCTCAAATCACAAACATCATTAGAGGTTGTATCAATCTTTTTCCGGTCATCAGCGCCATTGTTGCAGACTCATTTTTAGGAAGTTTCTCACTTATATCCATCTCTTCTTCCATAGCTTTCGTGGTAATTAATCCTAATTCAAACCAGCAAAACCTTTCGATAATTTGTTGGATCAGAGTAATCCGTTGAGTTCAAACATTTTAATAAAGTGTCACAATTTTACCAATTATATTGAAAATTTACAATAAAAGCACGTGACTTGCATGCAGGGCGCTATCCTATTAACCTTGACAGCTTCAATTGATTCATTGAGGCCTCAACCATGTGTCAATAGTACTTCTTGTCAAGGCGGCTCAAAGTTTCAATTGGCCGTCTTATTCGCCGGAATAGCTCTGTTGGCCGCTGGTACTGGCGGCTTCCGGTTCCCAACGGCCACAATGGGCGCAGACCAATTCGATAACCCGAAAGCTCAGGGAATATTCTTCAACTGGTTCTTCTTCACCTTTTACGCAGCCTCTGTGGTCGGCTCCACAGCTCTTGTGTTCGTTGAGGATAGTGTGAGTTGGGGTTTGGGTTTCGGCATATGTACTGTTGCTTACTTCATTGGCCTAACCGTTTTCTTATCCGGGTCGCGATTTTATCGGAAACTTAAGCCGCAAGGCAGCCCCTTCACCGGTTTGGCTCGAGTTGTTGTTGCTTCTTGTCGAAAAAGAAAGATCACATTGTCTGAGGATTATCATTACGAGCATCTTGATGGAATCGCCGCCACTTTTACAAAACCTAAGAACAGTCTCAGGTGAGCACCCATCTTATTCGGTGCATTTTAAATCCACATGCGTGTGTCAGCAATAAATAAGAACGATTGAACAATATGATAGCAATCAAACCATATAGTTTGATTGACACATGACATGTGTGAACTTTAATATTTTTATCAAGTGACCAGAAGAGAACTTAAGAACTTGTTTAGTTATGAAGTATTTTCTCCAATTTTCTAAAAAACTGTTCTCTGAAAATGGAAAAATGAAAAATGGAAAACTGTTTTTTTAGTTTTTCAAATAGAAAACTTATTTTTTCACTAATGATTTTCAATTTTTTTATGTCTCACGGAGTATATATTATATTTAATGTTGTTATTTACCGATTTAAAATCAATTCTATTTTACATTATTCTAATTTACAATCAAAATAAATAAAAATAAAAAATGTTACGACTAAACAAGTTTTCCACAGAGAACATAAAACAAAAATAGAAAATGAAACTGTTTTTCACAACTAAACGGACCCTACCCATTTCAATATACAGATTTCTGAACCGAGCAGCGCAAAAAATTGAAGGAGACATAAAACCAGACGGATCAGTTGCAAAACCATGGAGGTTGTGCACAGTGCAACAAGTAGAAGATTTTAAAACGACAATCAGAATTTTACCCATATGGTCTACCGGTATACTCTTAACTACCCCAATGACAATGCATATCAATTTAACAATTCTACAAGCCTTGAAAATGGACCGTCACTTCGCTAACTCTAATTTCCAAATACCACCCGCTTCACTCCAAGTCTCCACACTCCTCTCCTGCTCCATATGTATCGCCATTGTCGATCGCTTCCTCTTCCCCACGTGGCAGAGCCTTACCGGACACCTCCCGACGCCTCTCCAACGAATAGGAGTAGGCCACGTGTTCAATGTCCTTAGCATGGCCGTGTCAGCAATAGTTGAATCAAAACGGCTCAAAATGCATGAAAACAACCGCATGAATGTCGTTTTGCTATTTCCACAGCTTATTTTGGTTGGCATAGGGGAAGCGTTTCATTTTCCGGGACAAACGTCTTTGTATTACCAAGAATTTCCATCGAATTTGCGTAATGTGTCCACCGGATTGATGGGAGTGCTAATCGGGATCGGGTTTTATATGAGTACGGCTTTGATTGATCTGATTCGGAGGGTCACCGGATGGTTACCGGACGATATAAACAAGGGTAGGCTAGACAATG